>PVIU01014397.1:0-52102 GCA_004026605.1 Ondatra zibethicus
CTCTTCTGCATGTATTAACTTTTTGAGAACCGAGTCTTTTTGAATGCACTCCTTCCTAGGCCAGGAGGGATGGGGGTGGGCCTTGGACTTCCAACAGGGCAGGGCACCATGCCCTCTTTCAAGGAAGAAGGGGGAGGGAGGAGGGGTGGGGGGTAGTGGGAGGGGACCGGGAGAAGGGGAAGAAAGGAAAAAATTTTTTGTTTATCTTTAATTATGTTCTTGAATGGAAAAAATAAAACAAAACAATGTATGGAAAAAAAAAGTGGCATGAGAGACATCCAATTACATTTCTGAGCTTCTCTTGAAAAAAAAAAAAAAAAAAAAAAAAGATGAATGCAGAAATCAAGAGAGTGGTTGCGAGAGAAGGACAGGGCTTCTCACACTGCTGTGAAGATGTGGGGGTCATGAGTGTGGAGCCCCAGGAGCAGAGGATCTCAGCTGACGGTCAGTAGGAAAGTGATGATCTCAGTACTACAGTCAGAACGAATGAACTTTTGTTGCTGTTGCTTCCATTTTCTGAGGCAGGGTTTTTCTATGTGACTCAGGCTAGCCTGGAGCTTCCAGGATGTAACCTAGGCTGGTCTTATGCTCACAGTGTTTCTGCCTCAGTCTCTGGATGTTGGGATTATAGGAATCCACTGCCATACCTGGCTTATGAATTCCTCTCTCTAAACTCTTTACCTAAGAATTAAACTCGGCCAACACCTGAATTTTGTACTTATGAGACCCGAAGCAGAGAAGTAACTGAGCCACTACAGACTTTTGAATTCTAGACTATGAAATAGTATGTAGATTTTCTTCTTAGTGGCTCACTTGGTGATTAATTTGTTATGACAGCAATAGCAAACTAATAGAGAAGCTCAGGGTCCTGAAGCAAATGAGCCATCAATCTAAGATTTAGTCCATTCAGCTTCACTGCAAAGGGGAAAACGGAAGCAGGGTGAGCAGGTGCATCAGAAGGTGCTCATCCCTGAGTACCATAGTCACCCACTCATCTGCCAAGGCAGTGTGCTTGGCCCCCTTTCATATGGCAACTGTATTGCTGAAGAAACGTGGAGATGGGGCGCCCCCTTTCTCAAAGCATCCACAGCTGAAGAGTTTGGCAGATAACCAAATGGATCAATGCAGAGTAGTATGTCTCTCCAGTACCATGAAAGATGGACCAGCCGTCAGGCTAGCTAGCTAGGCTGGCTCACAGTTCTTCCCATGTTGCCTGTCGTAGGCTGTAGAATAGTCTCCGAGGATGTCCCAGCCTCCAGAACCCAGGACCATATTGTAGAGTGTAGAGGAGAAACTAAGGCGAAAATAGAATAAAGCTTGCCACTGGCTGACTTTAAGATGGAGATGCAATTTTGTGCTGTCTGCTGTTATCACACGTTTCCTTTAAACCGGAAGAGAGGTGAGAAGCACTTCAGGTTTTCAAAGGTGGCCGTTGCAGGTAGATGGGGAGTGAACCAAAGGGACCAAGGGAACGTGTGAGGTGCTAAGTTATTGCAGGTTATCTGTGGTGGTTTCAGAACAAATCACTGTGCTTGGAAGAAAAATATAATCATATAAATTATAGCATAATGGTCTTGACCTCTTTCTCAAAAAAAATGAAATTTGTTATGGTTTAAGCAAGGGACTTATCAGTGGGATTTCAAGAAAATGTGTCCTTTTAGACGGGCTCTGTAACTCAATAGAATGCCTGCCTAGCATGCACTCAGTACCTGGGTTTGATTCCTAGCGTGTGTGTGCACGCTCTCTCTCTCTCTCTCTCTCTCTCTCTCTCTCTCTCTCTCTCACACACACACACACACACACACACACACACATACACACACACCATACACACACTTTCTCATACGCACACACTCTCACACTCACAGTACACACACTTTCTTACACATCTCACATACACACCATATATACTCTCTTTTTCACATATACCACACACACACTCTCTTTCTCATACATACACATCCCACACCACATATACTCTCTCTCTCACAACACACACACACACTCTTTCTCATATACACACCCCACACACTCTGTCACACACACAGCACATACACACTCTTTCTTACACATCTACCTCACTGCACTCTCTCACACACCACCCCCTCTTTTTCACACACACATTCTTGCACATACCACACACACCACACATTCTCTTTCTCTTACACACACACTCTCACACACACCACACATTCTTTCACACACGCACACCACACACTCTTTCTCTCATACAAATACCACACTCTTTCTCACACACCTCGCACTACACACACACACACACACACACACACACACACACCCCACAGAGAACCTAAATGAGAAGCCTTGCGTGTGTGAAGCCATTCAATGGTTATTCATTCACTAGAGTATACATTCTCTTATCTGGTTTACTAAATCAATGGAAAACTTTAAAAAGAACATTTTACTTAAATCTAGGAACCAAGAGATGAGTTAAAGAGGCTGGAGAGGAGGAGGACACGTTCTTCCATCATCCTATAAGAAATGAGCTCCTGTGAACAGCTGGCCGCACAGCGAACGACTGTTGAGAATTGCATAAGGGTGAGCCGAGATGAGTGTAATTTATCTTGCTCAGTGTTCAAGAATGACTTTTAAAGGATTTTTTTCACTAAAACATTTTCATGCTTGCAAAGTACTCTAAGTTCTTCAGAGAAAAAAGTGCTAAGTACCGGAAGGGTGTTATTATTTCATGAGCTTGGGGCTTGCGTTGGCACTCATTATGCTGGTTCCATGCATACCTCCTGGGGCTGCCGGTGCAAACTGCATCTTCTGCGTGTGCATTTGTAACCCATTAAAAGCATGCATGCATGCTTTTACAAAGGGGAAGTGTCCTTTCAGAGATATGGATAACAAACTTGTGAAAAGGAAGCTGTTTTGCCCAAATGATTTAATGTTATCCGAGGTCATCAAGGGAGTGGGTTCAAACAGGGGCTTTTGGCACCGTGGCTTCTGAATCAAAGCTACCCTATGAATTATTTACTTCTTGGAAATTTTCAAGGTATTATTTTATAAACAGCTCTTTTGGGTAAAGAATTTAGAAGGAAATTGTCATTTTTGCCTATTATTCTGCAAAGAGCTTTGGTGTTGGAATAGGGAACTTGGAATACGGAAACTTTTTTTTTTTAAGAAAGCAGAGTTTTATTTTACTTACAAGTTTTATATCTAAACAGGGGGACAAAATTCCCAGAGCAATTATTTACTAGTATCCTTCAATTGCACTATATCAAAGATGCAGTCCCCTTGTCACTCTTTTAATAAGCATTCTGTTTCTTCCTTTGGGGTTTGGGATCCCAGTCAATAGCTATAAACTGCAAAAATGTGACAGGATCTTCCATCTCATCAAGAGGCCCCTCAGATTCCGTTTTCCTCCTTACGTCTGATTTGCACTCCTCAAAGATGACCTTTCTGCCCTTCGTTGTTTTGCAAATCCATTGCATGCCCCAAGGGCATGTGATGAAGCAGGCCACATACTTCACGTCACATAGTGGAACTTGCCGTTTGACATGCATTTCCTCAGTTCTCTGTGGGAAAATCTTATTATTCGCAAGACATTCTTGGGTAAGTTCTTGGCACCACTCTCAAAAAATAAAAACCAAACCCACAAAGTCCTTGATATACTGTGGAGTACTTGAGACCATCTGGAACTTTATCAGTCATGGGAATAATTAGACTCACGTCCTATAAAGAGCAATGTGCACTCAGGCTAATGATAGGATTGTCTTAGGCTCGTGTTGCTAGAGGTATGAATGAGCTATCAAGGATAATAGCGCCATTGTAACCTTTACCAACTAAAGTACAGTATTTGAATAATCTTTGTGAATGTTCATTATAAAACACATTGAAAGTATATTTTCATATTTTTGACATTAATAAGGTGGCTTGCATAAATACATTTACAGCTAGTGAGTGTCTGGGAAAAAAAGCTTCTGTACTATGCACACTGCAAGATTTTTCCTTCTTATCAACCAATGTGCGTTGCTGTCATTATTTACAGTTTTGCCTCCATGACTTTAGTAACTGCATATGAAATTTTAGCAACAAGATGCAATTTCATATTGCTGAGTTTAACTATCAAATGGTAAAAGATTTAAAAATATTTAGCACACGTAATTTTTCTATCTTTTACCTAAAATGACAGGATTTTATGTATGTAATAGAAGTGGATTTTGAAGAAACTCAGGATACTCTGCCATCCTATTCTACGATGGCAATTTTCGTTCTTCATAAATCTGGTAGGATTTCCCCACTAAAGAAATCAAGTGGATTAATCCAAGATGGAGCATGTGTGTCCTAATTAACAAACTCACTTAATTAAATTGGATTGCATGACATATATGTCCATAGTCAAATAAGATGACTTCCTGGCAGGGGGCATAAGAAGGTGGGGGCTATGATAGATGCTGCTGGATTTGGGGGTAAGCCTGTGTGTGTGTGTGTGTGTGTGTGTGTGTTATGTGTGTGCATGAGTGTGTGGGCGCATGCCTGCATTTTCAGTGTTACTGAGTGGTGCTGGACTCCAACAGGCTTCTTGTTTTCCTGTTGTTTAGAACATAGACCAAAGGCATTCATTGCCAATCCTATTGAATGTGAAGACTTCCCTTTTAACATAAAAGGAAATTAGAGAATTTTATTAGCCAACTGAAAATTCATAATCAATATCTTTGTAAATAATTTGACTGTAACCTTTAGATTGTCCACAAAAGCTAGGGACAAAAGGTGGTGAGAGAAACAGTGTGTTCACTTGACTTTAGGCTGTGGTTCCTCTGCAGCTGTGGTTGGGAGTCACTTAAGATAAGGTGTGTGTGTGTGTGCGCGCGTGCGCGCATGTGCTCGCACATGTTCAGGTGAACATTTGCACGTATTTATGTGGAGGCCATTGGTCAACTGCAGGTTTTCTTAGGTTCCTCAGAACCTATCCATCTTGTTTTTGGAGACAAAAATGTCTTACTTGATCTGGTATTTGCCAGTTTAGCTCGTTGGGCCGGCCAGTGAGCCCTGGAGTTGTCTGTTTCTGCCCCCTCACCATTTGGATTACAAACATCTGCTTTTCTACATAGGTTCTGAGGATTGATCTCGGGTCCTCATGCTTTAACTGGCTAAACTACCCACCAGTTTAATGTTTCGAATGCAGGAAATAAGGGAAAATATTTTGCCTTAGCATAATAAATGGTGAGGAACTGACAAAGAACTCTAAGGTTCTTATGAATTCTTGAAGACATACTGTTTCTATTTATTATCTTTGACTGAGTGTTATTTTCCTATAAATATTAAATCAACAAAGCCTGCTTATCACCAACACTTTGCCCCCAACAGAGACTATTTCCATGGTTTGCGTACGTTAGTGCCCACTCTGCGATGTATTGTCCACATTTTCTTTCCTCCCAGGCATGTGACTGGATGTTTCCACCTTCCGTTCCTCTAGCTGTGGCCTCTGAACAGCAGCTAATGCAATGGGGCAAGGTGTGTCCCTTCTCCCAGACTGGATCATAAAGAACACCCCAATTCCTAGCCACTCTGCCTCCCCACTATGACCGAATGGAGAGGAAAGAGGAGCAAGAGAAGGGAGGAGCCACAGGATGGGAGGATCCTGAGCCCAGGATGACCTCGATCCTCCCCTGAGATCACAGCCATTCCTCCCCAGCACTGTGTAATTGTGCCCAGGCTTCACACGCTCTCCTGGTCTCAGGAGATTAGAGTCTATAAAGTATGGAAGGTTAACTGAATCGGGGACTCCATCTATTCAGGTATAAGGAAATTGTCATTCATCCTAGAGTAAGCACTTCAGCTGCTGTGGAATCACCCACCCTCTTGTCTGTAACCCCTTACCCATGCTCTGTAGTTGAGTTGAATAAACTCCTTGATGAGTGAAATTGTTACTTTGATCTGTCATTGGTGCCCTGTTTTGGAGGGGGGAGGTTAGGAGATATTTGTTTACATCTCCCTAGGATGAGTTCATATCACACCCACGCTAAGGAATCCAGGTGGGACTGGAACTTGAAGCCTTGCTTTGCTGTCTCCCCTCTCTGCTGAGTAGTGGGACCAAGTTTGCTTTCTTGAATGCTTAGTAGAACGCCTGCTTCATTGGGAGCTCTGTCAACTTTCTATGCTGCAAAGAGATGAGTTTGCTGTTACTGTCTGTAACTGTTGCTTGTCCTGAGCCAGTGGCCCAGATGTAGTCTGAGTTCTACACCCCTCTCAGACCTGTGTCTAGAAACATCTGGAGCTGTTCCATGATATTTTTAATTTATATGACCGCTTTGTCTAAATCTACTTTTAAGGAATAGTATAAATTATGAACAAATGAGTGTATCTGTCAGTATTTTTGAATGACTTTATTATATTGCAATATGCAAAATATGTTTATTTAGGAGTAAGAAAGGGGCTAATGTCACCATCTTAGTCCATTTGAGCTGCCTCACCAGCGTACTGGAGGCTAGACCAGTTTATAAGAGAACATTATGTCTTAAAGCTTGGGAAGGTTAAGGATTTGTCTTCTTGTAAGGGCTGTCTGGGCTTCCAAGATGGTGTCTTAAATGTTTTGTCCAGCAGGGACAGGGAAGAGCCCGATTCCTCAGGAGGCAGAAGGGTGAAGGAGGAGAGAGATAGCAGGAGGGATGAGTCCTCCTGTAAGGAAAAGGCAGCAGCTTCACCCAGGAGGGCGGAGCCCTTACGACACAGCTGCTATTGTCAGAGGGAATCTAGAAGGCGAAATATATTGAACCCATAGCCATGAATTACTGTGGGAACGTGTCTGTTTATTGGCCGACAAGCGGAAAAAGGGGGATTCTTTATATTCTAACACAAAGTTAGTGGTTGGGGCTTGTTTGCTTATTTTGGAGTCAGGGTCCACGGTACAGCCCAGGCTGGCCTAGATCAGCAACCAATCCTGCTTTAGCCTGCTGTGTGCTGGGATTGTATGTATACGTCCCTAAGCCTGGCTGCCCTTCATTTTCATGTGCAAGAAGTTTGAATTTTCTAGGAGCAGGGGGCTATTTCTTCAATGTCCCTCTTCATGCTGACCCTGTCATGGCAGCATGCTGAATTGTCCCACTTTTCTGAAGATCTCTCCTTGGGGCTCTGGGCTCCCTGCTTCAGGGTACTGTATTGGAAGACAATTTGTTCTTACACCAACACAGTGGTTTGTTTAGTTATTAAAGGTATGTCCCTGGGCTGGGAGGGAGGGTGGCAGCTCAGGTTAAAAATGATTGCCCTGCAAGTGTGAGAACTGAAAATTTGGATCCTCAAACCCAGTAGTGGTAGTTGGACATGGTGGCCTACCCATAGTTCCAACCTTGAAAGCAGAGGCAGGGATCCCAGAGTAAGCTGGCTAGGAAGATCATATCTATGCAATCTGAGTTTTTCTCAAAGAACTTGGTCTGCCTCAATGAATAAGATGAAAGAACAATTAAGGATGATTAATGTACTCCCAATCAATTGTGTTAGTTACAAATGTACATAGATACTAAAATAGGAATGGAAGCCTGTTTATTAGAAACACTAAAACCACAAATAGGGACATAAAACCATATCCAAACCAAGCTGCTGTTAAACAGTAGACGGTAAGACAGGCAGTAAGGAGCCTTGGGGGTGTGGAGGGGGGTGCTGTAATCATCTGCCAAGATCGAGAATAGAAGATATGTACTTCATTAAGCTCTACTTTGAGAATTTGGAACCTCAAGTGTTTCCTGGCTCTGTGAAGCCCATGTTGTGGTTGCAGGAGGTGTGCGTGAGCTGTTGGGAGAAGGAAGAAACAGCATCTCCCTTCTTCCAGCTGATCAGCTTCCAAACCCTGGAGTCATCCTGGTATCTCCTCGCAGGCCCACACTCAGACTCTCACAAACCCTGATGTCTGTGCTGTTCAAACGCCTCTACTACCTTTACTTCTGGTGGGGCCCCTCGAGCCTCGTCTGGGTGGCCAAGAGCCCTTGTGTTGACATCTGTGTACCTTCTAATTGTTCTCCTTGGTTCAAGGTAGCTTGCTGTTCTGCGCTCTGCTTTCCTTATGGAAGCCAGGGGTTCAGCTCAGACTATGTCATGTCTCAGTGAAGTCGGCTGTGGCTCCCACACTGCAGAAGGTTTCAGGGCTCTGCTCCACACTATGGGTGCTCCCTCCGAGAGCCCTCAGACCTCACCTTCTAGCACCTTCCCTGCTGCTTATTCCACTCCAGCCACACTGGCAGGGAATCTTTCTGCCTCGCATCAAGTGTTGGGCAGTAACCAGCTCTCTGAGGAGTCCATCTTCCATGCTGTCACTCTGGACCCCAGGCTAAAGGAAGCACTGCTATCTTCAGCATGAACTGCCAAGCTTGCTTGGAGGCTCACCCCACACTGAGGTGGAGGCATGGAAGGGCTTGGGGGTAGGACACGGCAACCACAGTGTCCACTTACGTCCACCATCTTGAACTCAGTCACCAGACTGAATCCAGTGGTAAGGGAGCTGGACCATGAAGTCTGGTGGGGAATCAGGGAAAGAGAGAGAATATGGTAAGCATCCATTTGTCCAGGCACGCTCTGGAAGATGAGCATCTGCCTGTCACTTTCTTCAGGTCTACTCTTAGCAATCACCTCCTTAGAAATAGCTTGCAGTTATTGTATAGCTACAATGCACCAGGCCTGGGCTCACTCTTCCTCCTCTGTTTCATATTCCCCTTTAACCATTATGTCTTTCTCCTTTACTTTTGTTTGTTGGTTGGTTGGTTTGGATTGGTTTTGGTCTCTGTGTAATAGCCCTGGCTGTCCTGGAACTGCTCTGTAGACCAGGATGGCCTCAAAGCCATGTCCCAGCTTTTTCCTTTTCCTTTAAAAAATTATCTCCTGTAGTGATTTGAAATGTAGCACCCATAAGATATGTCTGACCACTAATCCCAGCACCTGAGATTGTAGTATTATTTGGATGTTTGCACATGTGATTAAGGATTATGACATGAGATCATTTTTGGATGGCCGGACTGTGTCCTAAACCCAACAAGTGTTCTTGGAAAAGAAGAAAGCACAGGTTGTGTGTGTGTGTGTTGGGGGATTTGGAGTTACATAGCCATATCCAAGAACTCCTGGAGCCACCAGGAGCTGGAGGAGGAAAGGGAGAATTCCTCACTAGGGCCTTCAGGGATGTGGCCCTACTGACATCCTAATACTTCTGGTCCCAGAACTATGATGAAGGGAGGGAGGAAGGGGGAAAAGTGTGTGTGTGTGTGTGTGTGTGTGTGTGTGTGTGTGTGTGTGTGTGTAAGCCAGATGACAACCTCCAGATGCCATCCACCTTTGTTTTCTGACAAGGGTCTCATGTGATTAGGAAATTGCTAATTCTGCTAGACTGGTGGACAAGGAGCCTAGGGCTCTGGATTACAAGCACATGCCTCTACATCTGGCTTTTAAAAACTGGTGGGTTCTGGAGATTAAAGTCAGATCATCACTTTGTAAGGAAGCACTAGACCAACCGAACCATGTCCCATTCTTGGTCCCCTTTGGATCAGGTGACTGACAGGAACTGTGGCTCAGTGTTCTGTCAGAGCATCATGGTGCATGACACAAGCCCAGAAAAGCAATCACACTTCACAGTTGAAGTGCTGTTTCTATACAGTCATAATTCACACTCTTGTAAAGAGAAACTATTAAATCCAACCATTCTAAGGTGGGATGATCTGGGTATATATTCACTCACAGTTTAGTGCTTAGCCACATAAGCTGCTGAGTTACTAAATAATAATGATAATTACTTAGGATTAATGGGAGACATTTTAAAGACTCAATTGTCTTTCCATCTAAAATAGCATTCATCTATCATAGCATTTCTTCACTGAGAATTCCAATCAAGAAAGCCTTCCCTAATGACAAAATACCTGACTGTGCTGTTATATTTTCAGAAATACTTCTGTCTGACCCGTGTATGGCACATGTAACTCAGAGTAATATTTTATTGAATGTGAGCAAATGCCTGTGCAAAAAAATGCAAGTTCATTCTGAGAAGCCCAGACACAACGCTCCAGGGTGAGGGTGGGCACCACTTTCTGCTTCTCCGCCCTGGAGACTGGCTGTGCTCACTGCAGTTCTTCTATTTCAGGAGAGTAGATGGTCTCCCTGCTGTTTATGTTGTGATTTAGTGCTTAATTGTCACATATTGATACCATGTGCCACTCAAGGACGTGACATTTCAAAAGCATAATTATTCATTTACATACATTAGCATAACATCAGAGTACAGACCAAAAGCCTCAAGTCCCTTCATCACCAATGCAGGTGAATAAATAGACCTGGGGAAAGGTCTCTGAGGGTACCCGGAAGGGGTTCGATAGTAACCTCACACAGTGTTGGCAAGGAGCACGTGTGCAAGCTCAGCGGTAACAGGTCAGATGGGTGCTCGTCATCAGTTTGTTCATGAAGAAAAGTATCTTTCAGAATTTCAGAAATCTGTTCTTTAATGTTATTTTTTTCTTTGGCTCCCCCATGTGTCAATGGCAAGTTAATGTAATCCCTGAGTATGGAGAGAAAATAGATCGCACTGGGACCAAAACCTGAAGCCCTTCCCCGGCTGATGGAATCTGGAGTGTCAGCTTTCCCAGGGGCTGTCCCAGCAGCTGCGTTCTGTTCCTTAGGGTTACTTCAGCCCAGAGTCTTTGTAACTGCTTCCTGGGTCTGGCAAAAGAAGTTACCAGTTACATGGCTGACTTCTTCAGAGGGGCCTCTTTAAATGCCTGCTCATAACTCAGCCTTGCATGGATGCGTTGTTCAGTGTTCATATTGTGTTTGTCTGTCTGTCTTAGTTAAGTTTCTATTGCTGTGACCTGACCAAATCAACATGGGAGGAAAGGTTTGTTTGTCCTGCACATCACGTTAGGTCAGGAACCCAGGGCAGGAACCTGGAGGCAGGAACTGAAGCAGAAGCTGTGGAGGACGCTGCGTTCTGGCTTGCTCAGTTTGCTTTCTTATACACCTCAGGACCACCTGCCAGGGTTGGCACCACCCCTAGTGGGTTGGGTCCTCTACATCAATCAATCAATTAATCAATCAATCAATCAATCAATCAAGAAAATGCCCCCACAGATGAGCCTCCATCTAATGGAGGCTTTTTTTTAGTTCCTCTTCCCAGATAACTCTTAGCTTTTTGTTGGAGGAGGCCGCTTGTTGGTTGCCAGCCACTTAGCCCCGAAATAATCACACAGAAACCATATTATTTGAATCACTGCTTGGCCCATTAGCTTTAAATTCTTATTGGCTAACTCTTACATCTTAATTAACCCATCTCCTTTAATCTGTGCATTACCACCAGGTCATGGCCTACCAGAAAAGTTTCAGCATGTCTGTCTCTGGCAGCTCCATGGCTTCTCTCTGACTGCTCCATCCTTCTTTCTCCCAGCAGTCTGTTTAGTTTTCCCTGCCTAGCTCTATTCCACTATAGCTCTGTTATAGGTCCAAAGCAGTTTCTTTATTCATTAATGGTAATCACAGCATACAGAGGGGAATCCCACATCAGCTTTTGTAAAGATAGCAAAAGCTAAACAACACAACCTGTGTATTTGTACAATCAGTGATGACCCAGACATTTTCATGGCTAACTAAAAACTAAGTTCTTCCAAAATGACACCCTAGCTGATGCCTTGATATCTGGTAGATGTTCCATAAATATATATTAAAAATAGCTAAGGCAGATGCTCCCATGCACTTACTTAATTGAAATCTATCTTCTCAGTCCTGCAAGATTAGCATGTGAAGTGCAGCTATGGGATACTGTTGATGGAAGTTTCTGTCCCACATGGTCCCACAGCTATTTAGTCCCAAATAAACACACAGAGGCTTATATTAATTATAAACTGTTTTGCCTATTGCTTAGGTGTATTACTAACTAGCTCTTACAACTTAAATTAACCCATAATTCTTTTTATGTTTAGCCATGTTGCTTGGTACCTTTTCTCAATAAGGCATTCTCATCTTGCTTCCTCTGCATCTGACAGCCAATGGCTTCTCTGCCTTTCCTCTTCCCAGCATTCTCCTAGTCTGGCCACCCCGCCTATACTTCCTGCTGGCTACTGGCCAATCAGTGTGTTTTAAATCAATATGAGTGACAAATCTTTACAGTGTACAAGAGCATTATCCCACAGCAGGATACTTCTACACACAGGTGCTGGCCTGCAAAGCTGATGAGCGATGTGATTATGCAGCCTGTGCCGCAGAGACTCAGGAATGCACACACTGTTTTGCTCTTATATTCCTCCATATCTGCATTCCCGAGGGAGGAGCCCATGCAGAACGGGACTAACAAAGCACCTGAGGACAATGTCATTACCTGGAGCAATGACTCTCAGATTCCTGCAGAGTTGCCTTGAGATGCATTGGAGTGAGGGGCTCCTGGCCCGAGACCCTGGTGCCAGGTGACAGATCTGGTTTTTTGGTTTGTTTTTTTTTTTAGGTGCAGGTGTTTAGAATCCTTGACTTTAGGCCAGCGGTGGGAACAAGTGTCAGTGAATGCCCGGAAAGCAAAGAGTTGGGATCCTGGCCTCAGCTCCTCCATGGGAGAAACCCTTTGGTCTGTTGCTACCTCTGACACGTGGATTTATAGAGAAGCTTCACACTGGTAGAAATGTCCCTGTGTGAACTGTAGGATAGAGTCCTAGAACAGGAAATGAACATGTGCTGATTAGCAGAACAAGGAATTTACTAGATAAAACCAAAATCACAGACTCACACAAAGCCTTCTGTCTGAAAGCTTATAGCAGCTTTGATCACAACACCTACAAACTGAAAGCAAGAAAACAGTATTGGTGATGAATGATTGTAATACATCCGTAAAACAGCATATTGTTTAGCAATTAAACAACTCCAATGTATAAGATATCATAGGGGAGTTTCATAAGCTTTGCACTGAGGTTTTTTAAGCTAAGTAAAAGGACTATTTTGTGATGTATGATTTCACTTCTATGACATTCTAGAAATCAGAGATGCATAGGGAGAGAAAGCAAAATGTATGTTGTTCTGAGGGGGGTATAGACGGTAAGGAGATTGTTTGCATGATTGTACAAACTTGGGGGCTCTGCAAAGTACCACAGTTGTAAGGTAGTGGTGTGTAAGGCAGATCTATGACAGCACACATTTGTCAACATGCAGCAAAGTGTCCCCTTGAAACCACTGGAAGCAGGGCCGAGGAGATGGCTTAGTGCTAAAATGTTTGTGGTGCAAGCATGGAAGCGAAGCTCAGATCTCCAGAGCCCATGGGAAAGTCAGAGGATGCAGGGACCAACCTGAAATCCCAGCATCTGGAAAGTGGAGGCAGGGACAGGTGGCTGAATCTGCGCTCTCTGGGGTGGCGGAGAGACAATGAAGAAAGTGAGGTGTAATGGAGGAAGACACTCAGTGCTGACCTCTGACCTCCACACACAGGTGCATCAAAGTGCCTACACACCTCTAGACATACACAGGAATATGTATACACACAGGCAAGTGTATCACAAACCTGGATGGATTGTTTTGTTGAGAGGGTTTCTCTGTGTAGCACTGGCTGTCCTGGAACTCACTCTGTAGACCAAGCCTCGAACTTACAGATATCCACCTGCCTCTGCCTCCCCAGTGCTGGGACTAAAGTTGTGTGCCAACACTTCCTGGGAGGATTTTATTTTCTATTAATAATGTAAGAGCACCCATTCCCGTGCATAATACGTATGTGTTTACAGATGCACAGCTACATTTACCGAAGTTGAATTACTTAAGGAAGGGTTCTGTTCCAGGCCCATGAACCCCGGGCTCTGAGGCAAAGGTGGTAGCACTTCTTCCTTTTAAAGCATGACGAGAAGGAGGAAGTAGATTTTTCTCTGTTTAATAGATAACCCGTGGGCATGCACTAAGGAAATGGTGACAATGGTGGCGACTCCTTTTCATTCAACAAGGCTCTGAATGCTTCTTCTCATTTCACGTTTTGCAAATACAAGTTCTTCTTTATATTCATTGACAGCATGTTTTCTGCTTGGGATTTTTGTTGTCATTGTTCTGCCTCCCAGGGCTGGGGGAGTGGCCTGGGGCAGGAGAGAGGGCACAGGGTGCCACTCTTTCTGAGGGACAGAAATGCACAGCCAAGATTCCCAAGGTTTGTGTGGCTCTGTTGTGACCTGAACTTGTGACTCAGCCTGATGTGTGTTGTCCATAGTCACTGTGCCCCTGTCATGAACTCTCTGTCTTCACAAAGGCCGCACTGTGTGGTCATTTGGTTAGACCTATGTCCTAGGCAAGGGTTCTAGGAGGAGCCCTGTAGCTTTCCAAGACGGTCAGCTGGGTGGCTGTCTTAGGGTTTCCACTGCTGTGCTGAAGCATCGGAACCTGGAGGCCAGAGCAGGTGCACAGAGCATGGCAGAATGCTGCTTACCAGCTTGCTCAGCCATCTGTCTTATAGCACCCAGGACAGCCAGTCTGGGGGGGGGTGCGGAGCATTACCCAAAGTCAGCTGGGCCCTCTTGCACCAACCCTCAATCAAGAAAATGCATCACAGGCTTGTTCACAGGCCAATCCGGTGGGGACATTTCTCAAATGAGGTTCCCTTTCCAAAATGGCAATAGCTTATGTCAAGTTGGTATAAAGTTAGCTATCAAGGTGGAAGATCATTCCAGCAGAGAAATTTTTGGAATCAGTGCTAAGAATAGATAAATCTTAGGTATTAGGGCAAAGTTTAGGAGGGGCTTGCCTATGCCTCACCTGAAAAACTGAATCACAGATGACACTGGAAAACCAGGCTCTATACAGGAGTGTTTCTTCCTGTAAAATGCTTGTACCAGTTTAACCTAACTTAAGTACAGTAATTGAAAACCCAATGTGATAAGGGGTGTGGTGGTCTAAGACAGACCTTACCCGAGGTAAGTTTCTCTCAGCCATGGAGGCTGTTTACTCTCTAAACCACATTGGCCATTCCGGATGTGGCAGACGGAGGAGAGAGAGGCGTGGCCACTAGAGCCCGAGATATCTTTTGTTGACTTGGCTAGAATTACAGCCCTCTCTGTGTAGGGCCAAGTGAGGGTCCTAATACACATCCCTTCAATTCTCTTTCAGGGACAATTATTTTGAATTTGTGTGTGACCCTTGACCTCAAAGAATAAAAATATTTCTATTCAAAGTTTAACCGTCAGATTCAGCCTACTAAACTTGAAAGTGACTGCCATCTGTAGCCTTTGCTAAGTGCCATGTTTTTGGCGATAGGCCACACCCAGGCAAAGCTCTCTCCAAGATGGATTGGTTCTGCCACCTCGTGGCCGGGTTTGTGAACTGCACTAGATGGGGTGCTCCCTGAAGTTCTGCGTTTAATGTCATGGGATTAGTTTCTGCTTCACATCTTTTTTCCCCACCTACCACCCGTGTGACTTTGGAGAAATTATCGAATATCTCTTCATCTCAGTTAATTGAACTGTAGAATGGGGATAATAGCTATGCCTGTGGCCATCACAAGGCCCCTGTGACAATACACGAGAAACACTTATGTGTTTCCTGACAGTGATGTGTTTATATTTATAATTTTATTTTCATCATGCAATTGCAGAGCTTATAAACTAGGCCAAAGCATGAGAATCAAGTTATGAAAAGACGAGTATTTCTGAGTAAATTAAGTGTATGACATTGAAAACTTGGGCGAAGATCAAGTTTATTTAGTGTCCCTGAGCACACTGCCAACAGGCGCGTTATCTCGATTACGCTTGCCTCGTTCCAAGCCTTTCCCCACCTCCCAGAGAATGCCTTCATCCAACAGGCAACTCATTACGTGCATATTCGTGTTAGTCTTCCTTCTGGGACTTCTCTTCCCGTTAAAGGACCTCACAGTCTTCACGCCCGACTCGGTGCCGGCTTCGTATGCACATTTCCCAAGTGCTGTCAAGTAGAGTTTGGTCGTGTGTAGTCCTTTCCTGTGATTTGTAACAGACAGAAGATTTGACACAAACAGGCTGTAGGTGAGGACTGGGTGGGTGTAGGCAGCGGCGAAACTCCAGAGTCAATTGCCTGTCATGAGACATTGAACTTACCCCACGTGTTCTCTCCTCCACCGCGAGGCCTGACACAAAGCCCTCACACAACAAACGCCCCATCAAAGCTGAGAGGAAAAAAATTGATTTTTGAGACAGAGACTCATTGTGTGGCTCAGCCCAGCCTTGAGTTTGGCACAGCGCACGCATCCTTTTAGGAAGGCTGAACGTCTTCTCTCAGAGCGCGGGACTGAGTTGACCTGGGCGATTGAAATGGCAGATTTGAGCCATCAAAGTAACATTTTCTAATAATAGTAATAGATTTCACTAAAAGTTCTGAAGATCACTAAAACAAAGAAAAAGTCGTGTTTTCCTGCTCAAGAACTATTGACATTTGATACATTTTTTAATGCTTTGCTGATATTGCCATTATGTACGCTGGGACTTCTTGTTTGTTGTTTTGATGGTCAGCATTTCAGGTGTCCCATAGCTGAGTTTTAATCCTACTCCCTCTACATTTAAGGTATTGCTCTAGCTTCCCCCAGCATAAAGAGTGTGGCTCCCAAAGCCCAGCATTCTACTGAGGGTCGGGACCGCAAGTGTCCCTCTACCGAGCACATGTTTGGCCTTGCATCTTTTCTCCAGAGAGAAACATCTGATTCTGAAACTCAGAGTGCAACTTCTCTTGCCTTCTGGACTAGGGTGGCACAGGAATGTTATAATAACTGCCACCTGAAAGGTCACAAGAAAATGACGTTTGACTGTCGGTAGCTCCAGGTGGCCACTTGGATGTGGCCCAGAAGCTACTGCAGATATGAAGAAAGGCCTGGGCGGCGAGCCTGTGCAAGCTGCTGTGGGTTCCCAGTCCGCTTTTGAATTTGTTTACTTCCCTCACCTCTCCTTGCACACACGTCTATATATGTCTGATTGCTTCGTTTAAAATAAATAACCATATCAAATGTATCTATCTAACTTTATATCCTTCTTCACAAACAACAATTCCTGTCGTCCATGAATTTATTCACTTCGACATTAATTTTTAAATCTTAGATATGTCGATGGTCATTTATCCTTTTTGAGACAAGGTTTCACTCTATAGCCTAATCCTGATTTTGTAACTTAATAAGAACAGGGTATGTGAACACCAACAGTGCTGTAGGAAAAAAACCTCTTTCTCCGATGTAATACATGCATCATTTGGGGAGAAGAGAATCCATGCTGTAAGGCAGCCAGGCAGGCTTCCCGGAGCAGCTCAAACTGGAATCTTAGCAGACAGTATCAGAAACCGGCAAGCACATCCAGGGGTGGGAAGGGGTTCGTGGGGACACTGGGAAGCGGAAAATATCTGTGGCCAAGGAAGGTCCTTCATGAGAGGAAGGGGCAGAGAAAGAGGCCGGATTTTGAGGGCCTTTTATTTTCGTAAGCCCAGCTAATACACATGCATTTTATATTGAAACCCATTAGGACTGTTTAGGGCATTTGGTTTATTGTTTTCTTTATTTCCAAAGGAATGTCACTGAGCCAATAGCATTCGGTAACTGAGACACAGGAGCATCCAGACACGTGGCCTGAGCATTTGCCTGGGACATTTCAACATCACAATGAGGCAGCAGACTTGAGTCCTTACATTAAAAGAGGAAAACAAGAGCCTTGGCCCTGGCTGTCCCTGGAGAGGTGACTGTTTGGGTTCTTGGCTGGAGGGCCAAGCCCTCTGGACCCTAGCTCCCAGAGGCACATCCCGTGCCCCACCCCCACCCAGCTAGGTCCCAGGGACCTAGGAGCAGTCTCCCTACACACAAAGCCATCCCCCACCACAACTCTGACCACTGGAGCCTTGGCCCTGGCTGTCCCTGGAGAGGTGACTGTTTGGGTTCTTGGCTGGAGGGCCAAGCCCTCTGGACCCTAGCTCCCACAGGCACATCCCGTGCCCCACCCCCACCCAGCTAGGTCCCAGGGACCTAGGAGCAGTCTCCCTACACACAAAGCCATCCCCCACCGCAACTCTGACCACTGGAGCCTTGGCCCTGGCTGCCCCTGGAGAGGTGAATGTCTGGGTTCCTGGCTGGAAGGCCCTGTTCTCCAGGCCCTAGCCCACAGAGGAATATTCCGTGCCACACCTCCAACTAGCAAACCCCAGAGACTGGAGCAGCCACCCTCCATCAGCAATCATTCCCCACTGCACCTGTGACCACTGGAATTTTGGCCCTGACTGCACTTGGAGAGGAGCCCCCAGACTCTCATCAGCGACTACCAGAGGCACGGCCGCACCTGCACTAGGAGGAAGAGTAAACACCTAAGGGACAGGCCCTACCTGCACCAACTGGAAGAGAGACCCCTGAATCACAGGCCCCACTTACAGCCCTTGGCAGGAGAGATGGCACTAATGCAAGACTATATTCAACAACCTAAAGAGCAATATGGCAACACCTGAACCTAGTGATCCTACAAAAGGAAAACCTGAACATCCTAACCTAGAAGATGCAGAAGAAAACATCCTTAAACATAACTTTCTGAAGACAATAGAGACCCTTAAAGAGGAAATGAAAAATTCTCTTAAAGAAACATAGGAAAAGACAAACAAAAAATTGGAAAAAAAATCAATAAATCTCTTAAAGAAAGCCAAGCAAACCAAGAAAAACAATCAAACAGGTGAAGTAAACAGTTTAAATAGTTCAAGACTTAAAAATTGAAATAGAGTCAATAAAGAAAACACAAGCTGAGGAATTTCTGGAAATGGAAAATCTGGGTAAACAAACGGAAACTACAGATGAAAAACATAATCAACAGAATACAAGAGGCAGAAGGGATAATCACAGGAGTGGAAGATACAGTAGAGGAAGTAGATTCATTGGTCAAAGAAAGTGTTAAACCCAACAAATCCTTAACATAAAACACCCAGGAAATCTGGGACACCATGAAAAGACCAAACCTAAGAATAATAGGCATAGAAGAAGGAGACCTCCAGCTCAAAGGCACGGGAAATATACTCAACACACCATAAAAGAAAACTTTTCCAACCTTAAGAATAATATATCCTTATGAAGGTACAAGAAGCTTACAGAACACCAAATAGACTGGACCAAAAAAAAAAAAGCCCCTGTGGCATATAATAATCAAAACACTAAACATGCAGAATAAAGAAAGAATATTAAGAGTTGCAAAGGAAATGGCCAAGTAACGTATAAAGTTAGACCTACCAGAATTACACCTGACTACTCAACGGAAACCCTGAAAGTCAGAATGTCCTGGACAGATGTGCTGCAGACTACTATACCCATCAAAGCTTTCAATCACCATAAACGGAGAAAACAAGATATTCCATGACAAAACCAGATTTAAACAATACCTATCTACAAACCCAGCCTTACAGAAAGTGCTAGAAGGAAAAGTCTAACCCAAAGAATCTATCTGCACCAATAAAAACACAGCCAACAGACAACCTCACATCAGCAAACCCCAAAGAAGGCAAACACTCAAACAATACCACCAAAAAATAACAGGAATTAACAATCACTGGTCATTAATATGTCTTAATATCAATGAACTCAACTCACCTATAAAAAGACACAGGCTAGAATGGATACAGAAACAGGATTCAGCTTTTCGCTGCATACAAGAAACACACCTCAATCTCAAAGACAGACATCACCTCAGAGTAAATAGTTGAGAAAAGATTTCCCAATCAAATGGACCTAAGAAACAAGCTGGTGTAGCTATCCTAATACCTAACAAAATAGACTTCAAACTAAAATCAGCCAACAGACATGGAGGACACTTCATACTCACCGCAGGAAAAATTCATCAAGATGAAGCCTCAATTCTGAACATCTGTGCCCCTGATACAAGAGCACCCACATATGTAAAAGAAGCATTACTAAAGCTTAAATTGCACATCAAACCCCACACACTAATAGTAGAAGAATTCAACACTCCCCTCTCCCCAATGGACAGGTCAACCAGGCAGAAACTTAACAGAGAAATAAGAGAACTAACAGATGCCATCACTCAAATGGACTTGACAGACATATACAGAACATTCCACTCAAACAAAAAAGAATATACCTTCTTCTCAGCACCTCATGGAACCTTCTCAAAAACTGGCCACATACTTGGAATCAAAGCAAACCTCAACAGATAAAAAAAAAAAAAAAAAAAAAAAAAAATTGGAAAACCTTCCTGTATCTTATTGGATCACCATGGCTTAAAGTTAGAATTCAACAAGAACACTAATTGCAGAAAACCTACAAACTTGTGGAAATTGAGCAGTGCTCAATTGAATCACCCCTAGGTGAAGGAAGAATTAAAGGAAGAAATTAAAGACTTCCTAGAATTCAATGAAGATGAGTGCATAACATACCCAAACCTATGGGACACTAAAAAGCAGTGCTAAAAGGAAAGTTTATAGCACCAAGTGCCTACATAAAGGAAGTGGAAAAATCTCACACTAGTGACTTAGCAGCACACCTGAAAGCTCTAGAACAAAAAGAAGCAGACTCACCCAGAAGGTGTAGAAAACAGGAAATAATCAAATTGAGGGCTGAAATCAATAAATTAGAAACAAAGAAAACAATACAAAGAATCAATGAAACAAAGAGCTGGTTCACTGAGAAAATCAACAAGATAGACAAACCCTTATCAAAAACTAATCAAAAGGCAGAGAAAGAACAATCCAAATTAACAAAATCAGAAATGAAAAGGGGGACATAACAGACACTGAGGAAATCCAGAGAATCATTAGGTCATAGTACAAAAACCTGTATTCCACAAAATTGGAAAATGTAAAAGAAATGGACAATTTCTGGATAGGTACCACATACCAAAATTAAATCAAGACCAAATGAACAATTTAAATATACCTATAACCTGTAAGGAAATTGAAGCTGTCATCAAAGCCTCCAAACCAAAAAACATGCAGGGCCGATGGTTTTAGTGCAGAATTCTACCAGAACTTTAAAGAAGAGCTAATACCCATACTCCTCAAATTGTTCCACACAACAGAAACACAAGGAACATTGTCAAACTCTTTTTATGAGGCTACAGTTACCGTGATACTGAAACCACACAAAGACTCAACCAAGAAAGAGAATTACAGACCAATCTCCCTCATGAACATTGACGCAAAAATACTCAATAAAATACTGGCAAGCTGAGTCCAAGAACACTTCAAAAAAATTATCCACCATGATCAAGTTGCAGAGATGCATAACCAGAGATGCAAGGATGGTTCAATATACAAAAATCTAACAATGCAATCCACCATACAAATAAACTAAAGGGACAAAACCATATGATCAATCATTTTATTAGATGCTGAAAAGCATTTGACAAAATCCAACGCCCCTTCATGGTAAAGATCTTGAAGAGATCAGGGATACAAGGAACATACCTAAACATAATAAAAGCAATATACAGCAAGCTGACAGCCAACATCAAATTAAATGGAGAGAAACTCAAAGCGATTCCATTAAAATCAGGAAAAAGACAAAGCTGTCCACTCTTTTCATATCTATCAAACATAGTACTCAAAGTTCTAGGTAGAGCAATAAGACAACAAAAGGAGATCATGGGGATACAAACTGGAATGGAGGAAGTCAAATTTTTGCTATTTGCAGATGATACAATAGTAGTATATATAAGTGACCCAAAATTTTTTTTTACCAGGGAACTACTAGACCTGATAAACATCTTCAGGATACAAGGGGCAGAATACAAAATCAACTAAAAAAAAATCAGTACCTTTCCTATATACAAATGATAAAGGGTTTGAGAAAGAAATCAGAGAAACATCGCCATTCATAATAGTCACAAATAATATAAAATATCTTGGAGTAACACTAACCAAAGATGTGAAAGACCTGTATGGCAAGAACTTTAAGTCTTTGAAGAAAGAAATTGAAGAAGATACCAGAAAATGCTCTTGGATGGGTAGGATCAACATAATAAAAATGGCAATCCTACCCAAAGCAATCTACAGATTCAATGCAGTCCCTATCAAGATCCCAGCACAATTCTTCACAGACTTCGAAAGAACAATACTAAAATTCATATAGAAAAACAAAAAGCCCAGGAGAGCCTAAACAATCCTGTACAATAAAGGAACTTCCAGAGGGATCACCATCCCTGACATCAAGCTCTATTAAAGAGCTATGGTAATGAAAACAGCTTGGTATTGACATAGAAACAGGCAAGTGGACCAATGGAATCGAATCAAAGACCCAGATATTAACTCACATACCTATGAACACCTGATTTTTGACAAAGCTAAAATTATACAATGGAAAGAAGAAAGCATATCCAACAAATAGTGCTGGCATAACTGGATGTCAGCATGTGTAAGAATGCAAATAGATCCTTATCTATCCCCATAAACACAACTCAAGTTCAAAAGGATCAAAGACCTCAATATAAATCCAGCCACACTGAACCTCAAAGAAGAGAAAATGGGAAGTATCCTTCAGTACATGGGCACAGGAGACCACTTTCTCAATATAACAACAGTAGCACAGACACTGAGAGCAACAATAAATAAATGGGACCTCTTGAAACTGAGAAGCTTCTGTAAAGCAAAGGACACAGTCAGTAAGACAAAAAGGTAGCCTACTAAATGGGAAAAGATCTTCACCAACCCCACATCAGACAGAGTACTGATCTCCAAAATATATAAAGAACTCAAGGAATTAGACATCAAAATTCCAAATAATCAAATTAAAAATGGGGTACAGATTTAACAGATTTCTCAACAGAAGAATCTCAAATGACTGAAAGACACTTAAGGAAATGTTCAGTACCCTTAGCCACCAGGGAAATGCAAATCAAAACAACTCTGAGATACCATCTTATACCAGTCAGAATGGCTAAGATCAAAAACACCAATGATAGCTTACACTAGAGAGGATGTGGAGTAAGGGGAAAAGTCATCCACTGCTGTTGGGAATGCAAACTTGTACAACCACTTTGGAAATCAGTATGGTGATTTCTCAGAAAATTGGGAAGCAACCTACCTCAAGACCCAGCAATACCACTCTTGGTCATATACCTAAAGAATACACAAGCATACTATGAGGACATTTGCTCAACTACAATTATAGCAGCATTATTCATAAAAACTAGAACCTGGAAGCAACCTAGATGCCCCTCAACTGAAGAATGGGTTTAAAAAAAATGTGGTACATTTATACAATGAAGTACTACTCAATGGTAAAAAACAGACATCTTGAAATTTTCATGTAAATGGATAGAACTAGAAAAAACCATCCAGAGTGAGGTAACCCAGACCCAAACAGATGACTACAGTGTGTACTCACTCATAGGTGGATACCAGCTGTAAATCAAAGGATTGTGAAACTATAGGCCACCACCCCAGAGCACCTAGATAACAAGGAGAACCATGAGAGAAACATACATGGATTCCCCTGGGAAGGGGAAATAGACAAGCTCTCCTGAGAAAATTGGGATGGGTAGAGAAAGGATAGCTGAAGGTGAGGAGGAGAGAAGAAGGAGCAGGGGAGGAGAACATGAGGGAATGGGATGGTTGAGATGGAGAAGGACAGAGATGGAGAGCAAGGAAAGAGATATTTGATTGAGGGAGCCATTGTGGAGCTAGCAAGAAACCTGGCACTAGAGAAATTCCCAGGAATCCACAAGGATGACCCCAGCTAAGATCCTAAGCAGTTGTGGAAAGGGTGCCTGAACTGACCTTGCCTTGTATTCAGATTGATGGCTATCTTAAATGTCACCATAGAACCTTCATCCAGTAACTGATGGAAGCAGATGCACTGGGCTGAGCTCCCAAAGTCCAGTTAAAGAGAGGGAGGGATGATAATACAAGCAAAGGGATCAAGACCATGATGGAGACACCCACTGAAACAGCTGACCTGAGCCAATGGGAGCTCACCAACTCTGGCCTGATAGTGGGGGAACCAGCATAGGACCAATCTAGGTCTTCTGAATGTAAGTGACAGTTGTATGGCTGGGGCAGACTGTGGGGCCACTGGCAGTGAGACCAGGATTTATCCCTGGTGCTTTGCTTATACTGTGTTTTTGGGACCCATTTTTTTGGAGGGATACCTTGTTTGGCCTAGATATAGTATGTGTGTGTGGGCTTAGTCCTGCCTCAAAGCAATGTGCTAGACGTTGTTGCCTTCCCATGGGAAGCCTTTCCCTCTCCGATGAGTGGATGGGGGGTGGAGAGGGTGAGGGTGGAGGGACTAGGATTGGCATGTGAAATGAGAAAAGATAGTTTTTAATTAATTAATTTTAAAAAAGGAAAATGAGCTTCTGGTTTGGTAGCTTGTTCAAGGTCAAACTGTTGTCGGACAGAAGGGATGCAACTGGGCATGTGAGACAGTTGAGCTTGCTTGTCAGTTTTGTGTGCTTTAGAGTCACCCAGGAGACACACACCCTGGGTGTTCGTGGGTACATTCCCAGAGAGTTTTAACTGAGGAGAGAAGAGCTGAATATGGGCAGAACCATCCCATAACCTGGGGTCCTGGGCTGGATAAAAAGGGAAAGGGAGAAAGCCAGAAGAACGCTGGCATTCCTTCCTCTGACATCTGGGCCGCTGATACCAAGACAAACGATCGCCACATACTCCTGCCACTGTGGGCCTGTCTTCTTCCGTGCTTTCCCTGCCACTTTGGACTGTATCCCCTAACCCGTGAGCTCACAAGACCTTCTCCTGTCTTAGGCTGCTTTCTAATGTGGTGTTAACCATCATTGCTGAAAGCAACTTGGGGATAAAAGGGTCTATTTGACTTACGGGTTCAAGCCCATCACCAGCGGAAAGCAAGGCAGAAACTCGAGGCTACCTACTACTTGGAGGCAGGAACTGAAGCAGAGGCCATGGAGGAACACTGCTTACTGGCTTGCTCATGCCTTGCTCAGCCTGCTCTCTTGTACAACCCCAGAGCCTCCTGCCCAGGGTGGCACCACTCACTGTGGGCTGGACTCTACTACATCACTAATCAGACGACACCCACAGACTTACTTACTGGCTAATTTTATTGAGATATTTTATCAGTCATGATACTTCCTTCCCTAGGTTTGTGACAAGCTGACAAAACCAATCTTCCCCTTGGTCCTTTCTAATCAAGTGTTTGGACAGAGCATTGACGAAAAAGACACAGCTGCATCACTGACTGCCGACCTCTAGGCTGCTCCTCCAGAGCAGTGGTTTAGAATGATTAGAATCAGGGTGAGGGTTCACAGTAGAACACAAAGCACAAATCTGAGAGCCAGCTGGGGAAGCTGGTGCCCAAGTCAGGAACAATCAAAGCTAGGGGGAGGGGACAGGCGAGAGCAAGAACATTATCAGCTCTAGTCACTGAGAGCACATGGACAGACAGAAAAAAAAAATCACTTAAATTCTGAACAAAATCAGTAAATCTCACTAAGTAGACTGTCCCCACTAGTGAAACCTGCCTATTAAGGACTATCTACCATAATGTTCTACAGGGAAGTTTCCAGTCTCTGCCCGACCTTGGGTATGACATTCTTTCTTAAAATTTGGCTTAGTTTAGCTTTTGGCAGCAAGATTTTCTTTAATGTGAAGAGTTGTGGCTGGTGAAACTCTCCAGTCAGAACTTAGCATGCTGTTTTTTGGCATGCAGAAAGACTAAACACTTCCTCATTAAACCCTTTGAATCGGAAGAAGTCAGTAAGATTGGAATGAAGTGATTATAACCCCTGCAAAACACACGGTGTCTTGAGAAACAAGGACAAACTTCCCAGGAGATCTAAAGCAGGGAGGAGCGCTTTCACAGCAGATGGCAGAGGTGGCTGCGGGGCCCCAGAGAGGGGTGGCAGCTGGGGACCTGCTTCTATGAAGTGGAAGTGAGTGCAGCGTTCAGAAGTCCTACAGCCACAGAGCGACCGGTGGGCCGCGCTCCGGCAACCCACAAGGAGTTTGAAAGGTAACTCTAGAGTGCAAAGCTGATTCAGCTTCTTAGAAATTTAAGTTTCTCTGAAAAAGATTATTGGGTTTCTGGGATGCAGTGGCTCATGTGTGGTATCCCTACGTGTGGGAGATAGGCAGGAGGACTGTGACGAGGCTGAGGTCAGCCTGGGCTAATAATACCGCAAGGATCAGGTAGCCAGGGCTACACAGGGAGACTGTTTCAAAACTGAATTTTACTCGGCCCTTCTAGAGCCTCACCTCTTAAATATCCACACAGCCTTGGTGGTGAGTGCTTGGCCGGCAGCAGATACTCAGAAAAGACTCAATGAATGAATGATTAGCTTGTCCGGCTCTGTATGTTTGATAAAGAGGAGGCCAACTTAAAGCAAGCTTGTACCCGTCAGTGAGATAGAGAAACGGCTGGGTAAACTCTGGAGTCAGAAAGGGCGCCGTGGGTGTACATTGGATTACGAAACTTCTTTCTTTGGACCTCGTTTCTTTATAAAGCAGAATGCGAGCTGGTGTGAGCAGAAGGCCCAGGTTTCATCCCCCAGAACCTATGTTAAAAAAAAAAAAGTGGCTTCACATTTGTGAACTTGGGGAGGTGCAGTCAGAGAGGCCCTTGGGGCCGGTTGACCAACCATTCTAGTTGACTGGCAGGCCCCAGGCCAAAATGAGGGTCTCTGTCTCAAAAAAATGAAGGGAGACATGTCCTGATAAAAGCCATGTGTATACATAGGCGTGCACAACCACATAAACATGTACTTGCCTCCACACGTGTACACACAAGCACACGCACGCACGCACACGCACGCACGGAGAGACCTGCGCAAACACAAGCAGCTTTCCTGGCTCAGCCAGCGTAGGCTTCTCAAGCACTTACTCTACCTTTCCCCCACGTCTGCCCTCCTGCTTTTTAATTTTGTTTTTTGAAACACAAACCGAAGAACGATATACATAGAAGCCATCACTTTCCTTTGGCCTAATCGATCGGAAGCCTTTCCTCACGGCAGGCACCAGTGGGCTCACGCCCGGACCGCCTTTGGCCGTCAGCTTGCACCGCATGCTGCTCCGACCATCTGCTGCTCCACGTGGGCCATATGGAAAGGGGCCCACACTCTGGAAAAGCCAAATTATTTTCTTCTGTGCCTTCTCTTCTTTGCTGTATTTCCAAGTCTATGGACCAAGCCTGGACGCAATTAGAGCTTCCCTATCTATCTTGAGAGCCAATGACTCGAATTTTATGAAGAGCGTCTTGACTGTGAAACAGTGACCTTTCACCCCTTCACCCTCTGATATCCGTGGCATTGCAGAATTAAGAAGTCACTTCTGTGGTCCTTTCCCACAGTGGCTCCTGGTCTCTACAAAGGGATTACAATTAGGTTTTCTTTTTCCTGGAGCTCTAAGCTGCCTTTTCCTGTCCCACACCCACACTGGGGTGCTTAGTGCTTAGCTGCTGAGTTTATGAACAGCCTAGAAAATGACTCGCAAGGTTCCAAGGTGGAGCCGGGCCCCCTACTGTGATCCGCTCAGTGGGATTTACAAACATCCAAGCCTTCCTTGAAACTCAGAGCAAAGCTACTTCTCTACAGTGGGGCTCGAGTGAAGTCTTAATAGTTTTAAGGTAACTTTTTAGGCTTTTGATGAAACAAAAGTGGGCACAGGCTGCTTGTTTAAAGGTATTAACGATTCACAGAATTTTTTAAAGGACCAGGAGGGAGAGGATGCAGTCTCAGGGGACTTTTAGCAGAACCGGCAGTGAGGTCAGAGGTCTGCAGCGGCGGAGTAACGGCTTTTCTGCCTGCTACAGGGCTGAGGTGCTTCAAATTCTGTTTCAGGCCCTCTCTCCTACAAAAAAAGCCCCGCACCAACTCACTAGCACGCTACTATAAACTAATTAAAAAGTGTCAGGCCCCTGAAGATAAGATATACCATGCATCCCAGAGGAAGAAATAAGCAATTAATTTTCATTCTCACCGTGATGTGGTTGCCATCTCCCTTCCCTTTCTTGGGCAGAGACTGATTCCATTACCAGTTTTTAAAGTGAGCTGTTTCCCTCTCAGCCTTTACAGATCAGAAGTGACTGTGCTCACCTTCCTGTTAGCCTGGTCTTTCCTAAAGTGTTTTATATATACTACTATGTTTATTAAGTGGGCATTTGGGTTGTGCTGCATGAACAGGTAAAAAATTCAATTACCGGTGCCTCGTTCTTTGTGTGCCCAGCTGTAGGCTCAGTGCCCGCACATGCTGGGTGTAGGGTGAGCCAGTCTTTGTTCAGTAACACAAGGCACATGATTTATAGAAGGAGCAGGAACTTTTTGTAAACCAAAGCCGCCTCTGGGGATAGCACTGAAAACAGATTCGGAACCTCTGTTTGATATCTAATGATTCCCTTTTAGTTTCGTGGGTTGCAACCTCTTGTGTTTCTGTACAGTTTAAAGTTCTTACATTTTTGGTGGGTCCTTTTGAAGAATTAACGAAAAGAGAGAGAGAGAAAGAGAACTGTTTTGGCAATATAGCCAGCGTGTATGTAATTCTTTACAGAAAAAGTATCAACAGGTTGGGACACCTTATTCTTTATCTCATGGTCTCTACCATCACTTCTGCAAACCACGTCAAACAATACGCAGTATAAATAAAGCCCTGAGTAGGTTATCTATGCAAGCTGAGTTCACATAGAAACCCACCGGCCGTCACAGTAGTTTCAGAGCCACTGTAATGTACTTCCGAAGCATGAACACTTTGCCTGCTCAAGTTTCTTTACATGTTCAAGTGACAAGTCCTTCTTTCCCTCACGATTGTCTCCTGGGCGCTGAGTAGTGAGATCGCCCTTAACTTGCAGCCAGCAGCGCTCCCACTGTATTGTGCCCTGCAAACTTGGCTCAGCACTCAGGGAGCACCAGTTTCTACCACAACATGAAGAGCAAATGCAAAAGAAACAAAATGGAGAACTAGAAAAGGGCCATGACTGTGTATTGTCCAACAGGATGTAGTCTCGGTTGGCAGGTGTGGTCAGGGTCAGCTGGCTCCTGGGTGTCCTCAGTGCTAAAGACTCTTGGTTTTCTTCTTCCTTTCTTCTTCTTCTTCTTCTTCTTCTTCTTCTTCTTCTTCTTCTTCTTCTTCTTCTTCTTCTTCTTCTTCTTCTTCTTCTTCTTCCTCCTCCTCCTCCTCCTCCTCCTCCTCCTTCTTCTTCTTAATTAAGATTACATCATTTCCCCTTTTCCTTTCCTCGCTCCAAATCCTCCTTATTCTCTTTCAAATTTTTGGCCTCCTTTTTGTTAGTTACTGTTATATGCATATATGTATATACATACACAACCTGCTCGGTCCAGTTAACGTTACCTGTGTGTGTTCTCAGGGCTGACCATTTGGCATTGAGTAACCAATTGGCGTGCTCTTCCCTGGGGAAGACCCTTTCTGCACGATTATCTTCTTTTGGTTCATTCACCCTACCCAGGGCCAGACCCAGATCTTGAGAATGTGATACACAATTCAGAAGCTCTTCCCTATGAAAAGCAATAAAAATTGCAAAAGAGTCTTACAGTGTCATCTACAAAAATAAGTATTTATTTAGACCATTAAAATGAATAAATTGCAAATTGTTTAAGACAGACAGCTATTTCAAAGATTACAAATGCAAAAATGATGCATATTAAATAAATAAATTAATCACTTGTTTGATTCAATGCGGTGATACTGTCCTACTCTTTTTGGTATTATTTTGGAATTAGATTACTTTTTTTTTGGTTTTTTGAGCCAGGGTTTCTCTGTAGATTACTTTTATAAATAACAGTGATAAGATTACAATTTCCAAACAATGCCAAACTTCAATGGGCAATGCCAGTGCTCACACTGCTATCAAAACCCCTTTCACAGTATCATACTGTGAATTTCATGTTGTCTGAATCAGTATTGGCTGATTAATAAATAAATAAATAAATAACAATTAATAGCTGTCATAATAGTGTTTACATAATTTATTCCTTTACACTAACTTATCAAACAACCTAAAAATTCATTTGTTATTTCCTTTCAAAATGTATCACTTTCTTTTAATTAATTAAGGCTCTTGGAGTTATTTCACCTTTTTAAAATGATAACTTCTAGATGTCGGACTAATATCTCATTCTTCTGCCCTGGTTTTTTGTTTTTGTTTTTTTTTACCATTTCTTAATCAGCAAATACTACTCTAATAAAAGGAGACCGTCCTCATAGTCACCTAATTTAGGCGTCTGTGTGTTTTACTACTTTAGTGAACCATCATCCCACACTTCCAGATAAAATGGCATGTGTGAGCTTTGTTGCTTTTCTGGGAATTTTTCTCCTAATCGGTTAAAAGTATGGTGGTGGGCACTGTCCGTGATTCTCCTCTCAGATGGCTTCGTGAAGAACACATTGTCCCACATTCAGGGTCAGTAAAGAAACACTGTAAAAGAAAATCCTAGTCATGTATCTGAAGATGCTCATCTACAAAGAGGACAAGCAGACTCAAAGTCCACAATATTTAAGACAGTCAGCAGTTCTGGGAGCGGGGAAGGGAGCAGCTTCCTCTCCCAGGGCGATGGGTGAGTAGGCAGCGCTGCACAGTCATTCATCGGGGCTTCGAACAGTGCCCGCCGCACGGCCTTCACCTTGTCAGGTCTCCACTGAGAAATTTACATAGCTCTTCTACATACAGAGTGCGGAAGTGCCGATTCTCACTCCTTTATTCTATAGAGGAAAAAGTGAGTCATAACTGTGTATTTCTAGAAACGGTGAGGCCCAGTGACTTTGAATCTAATGGCTGGGTTCTATAAAAGATTGCTTTCATCGCTTGCTGTATTGAGAAGAGGATTTGAAAGGAAAAAAAAAAACTCTTGGCTCGGAGTACTTGAATATTGGCATGGTTTGCGCGCGCGCGCGCGCGTGTGTGTGTGTGTGTGTGTGTGTGTGTGTGTGTGTAGCAAGAAAAAGGGATCCACCCCTACAAAACTTGCTGATCCAGTGCATTCTCCCAGACACCAGCAGAGGGAGACAAAGGCTTTAAGCGCTCACACTGTTTCACTGGTGACCTGGACTCTGTCCCCGATGGAGCAAGCAGCTGTGTAAGCTCTGTTGAACTGTATTACCCTCTGAGGGATGTGTTCCTTGTGTGTAACATCATGTTGTTTTGCATGGTCTCTGAGGTTCTTCTTAGCTCTGACCTGAGAAATTCAACTGTAATGCCAGCTTTAGTAGCAACATGAGGCCTGCTTAGAACCCAAGGCATTGCCTCATCTGTGAATGCTGAAGTAATAACAGGAAGTCATTGCTCTAGGAGGAAAGAACAGTGAAGAAGAACCCAAGCAATTCCACCTTCCCAATTACGAACTGTGTATAAATTGAGTGACCTTTGAAATCATATGCTTTATCACCTGTGCGACTATTACATAGAGACCTGTCACCTCTCATTGTATCTGGGACTGTTTACCAAGATCCACACAGTGCTGACATTCTGATGCTCAAATACAATGAAAAGAAATTGGTTAATGGGTAAGAGATTTTCTGTTTGCATTATGGCAGTATTTTAATATTAAACAGAAGTCATGAGCAATATGGTTACGCAAACACCACTGGGTTATTCACTAGGTTAACTTCATGTTTCAAAAAAAAAATCACCTTTTGAAAGTTAGTGGAATTTTGTGTGTGATGGAGCTGAGCGTGGTTTCTTCTGTTTTTCTGCTTTTCCTAAGTTCTAATGAGCACTGTCATCCTAATCATTAGGAAAGAATTATAAACAAACAACCCCACAAGAAGTTTACACTTTATATTTTAGGGACACTGGAAAGAAATATGCTTAAGAAAAAGATCTAGGGTCTAGGGGTATGCTCCGAGGCAGATGCTTGTGTAGGATCTCCAAGGCCCCGGGTCCATCCTAGTTAATAGGGAGTGGGGAAGAAAAAAGAGGGAAAGGAAAGGAAACAAGGAAGGGGGAAAATAAAAAAGAAAAGAGGAGGAAAGAAAAAAGAGACCTAGATGAATCCCAATCAAATAATGTTCACGAATAAGAATTGTTCCTCTTGGGTGGGGCGGTGGTGGCGCATGCCTTTAATCCTAGCACTCAGGAGGCAGAGGCCGGTGGGTCCCTGTGAGTTTGAGGCCAGCCTGGTCTACAGGAGCTAGTTCCAGGACAAGCTCCAAAGCTACAGAGAAACCCTGTCTCAAAAAAACAACCAAAACAAACAACCAAAAAAAAAAAAAAAGAATTGGTGTCTCTGAACACCATTATATATCTCACTGTGTGCTGGATTCCAGGACTCTAAAGTAGCAAAATCTAAAGGGTGTTGAAAGAAAGATTCCTGGACTCACTAGTGCCTGGGAGGGAGAGCCAGGCTGGTAAAAGAGACCAGGAGCAGCTGAGAGAAGACTGGGCTCTCACCTGTGTGGCAGAAACAACTTATCATTACAGAACGAAGGCCTCTTTCCAGCTGCCCTCTCCATCCCTCTCTCTGTCTAATAAAGACTAGAGAGAAAGCAAGTGAACAGCACCCTTTCCCATCCCTCCACCATAAGCCTTGCCTGAAGAGGGTAGCTAGAGTAGAATTTAGTTTGGAGGAGGGGTGGCGGGGGTGGGAGGATGGCGGGCGGGGGGGTAGCAAGGCAATAAAAGACAGAGACCATACTTTGTCTTGTTTCTCATTTTTCCTGTGATAATTTTTGCCTTTTCTGTGCGAGGTTTGTCCTGGTGCTGTAGGGACAATGCAGCCACATTTTCTGTGCTGTTCTGATTTGTCTGTCAATGAAGACCCCGTGTCCTTTGGAATGCGCTAGTCATGAAGGGATGGTATCTGGACGGCGAGAAGAGATGTTGCTGGAAAAAAACAAAGCAATAGACTAGGAAGTTGAAGCTTTTCTTTCTATGGACTATTTAAGAGGAAAATATTAATAGCTAGTAAAACAATTAGATATTGCCATAGAGGACAATGGTTCAAGCAGGCATGTCCAGCTCACAGCCTGCAGCATGTATGAATGCAGCCCAACAGAAACTTGTAAATGTATTTAAAGCATTTTGTTTAAAAATCTAGGTTGCCCCACTGTCCACGTGATCTTCATAGATGACAATGTCCTGTTGGAATGTCAAGAAGGTTGGGCATATTTGAGAGTGTTTCTCAGACAGGCTCTGAATGTTCCCAAATGTTTGCTGCAACTATGAATACACAGGTGCAATCCTAGGCTTGGTAGGAGGTGAAGCAAGGCTAAAAGATACACATAAACACTCACACACACACACACACACACTCACGTGCACATGCGTGCACACACACACACACACACACACACACACACACACACACACACACATCCTACACCGAAGGTCAGCACATTTTGTGGGCCAAGCTTGACTTTGTGACTGTGGCCAACTCCAGTGCATGACCTGTTTTAGTAAATAAAGTTTTATCTGGGCATAGCCACATCTGCTCTCTGGCCCTGTTGCGCCGCCATACCAGAATTCGGCAGTTATGACGGAGTTGGATAGCCTGTGAAGCTTAAAATATTGATTATCTGATCCTATTCCACAAACGCTTGCCACCTCTGATTCAAGCCACTGCCCCCAACCTTGCACGTTCACGCAGAGCCCTGGTAGTCATGTAAGAAGCCGGTTCAGATCCATCAGCTCTGCTGCAGGCCTGAGCATTTACAGCCTCCCAGGAGGAGAAGGTCATGTTTGTGCTGATTGTCTAGCACGGTGCTTCTCAGCGAATGGGGAATATACATTTTTAGACCTAACTCATCGGATTAGAAACAACCTGTGGCTTTTATGATGACTTCCAGTAATTCTTATACCAGCCAAATCTTGAGAGCTGCTATGTTCAAAGAGGCAAGAATTACACGGTCGTGTAGGACTCCGCAATCGCGGATTCTCCTCAGCAGGGCCTGTGCCCCTTGATCATCATCACAAGCAGGGAAGGCGAGGAACCGTGCTGGAGTTCGCCAAAACCCATGCTCTTTGCTCCTATGTAGTAATCTTAGCTCCTCGAAGATATCTGATTTCAAATGTTCCCTTCTTGATGGAATCTGGTATAACTAATAATCTCTTTTGAAGGAGAATCTTATTTTGTGGCAGCTCAAAACAGCCTTGAAGACCACATAATTTCTGAAATGGCCAACAGGGGGAGCTGGTGTTATACCACCAACCTTACAGGTGGCTTTTGGAATTTTTATGGGCAGAATCAAGAATCAGACTCATAAAACTGTAGTTTTGGACTTCTGATTCCTCCTGCCCATTTTATATAAAAACGACTCTGGACTTTAGCGCTGGAAATATTCCAATGATTTGATTTGTGTGGATTAAATACTTCCCTTTGCTTAGCCATTCATACTTTATGCTCAGACTGAATATAACCTATGATATTACCTGTCAGTATTCTCAGACCCCTTCTATCTTCAAACAATGATGAAGATGCTAGCAATTCCTAAAACATAAAATTTATTTTTATCGGACATTTGAACAAATCAGGGAACTAGATTGTATAATGTGGAAATCCCTTACCAGGACCAGAGAGAAACTGAACCCAACAGGCAAGTGCTTAAGTGAGTTTCCTGGAAGTGACATTTGGGTTCCTGATATGTGTAGGTGTGTGATATTATTGTGGGACTGAGCCCTGTAATGCTGTGTCGGATGGCCCCTGCCAGGGACACCAGAAGCGAAAACTATTGTACATGATTGTCTAATTTGTCAGTGTTTATGCGATTCCAGGGGCAAATATTCCCAGGGTGGAGAACCAGCACGCCCATGCCTTCAGCCCCAGGATGACTGAAAGAAATGCTTTTGATTTGTGTAGACTCAGGATTTGCCTTTGCTCGTCTTACAAAGTAATGCTCCTAACCCAGTTAAGATGCCAAGAAACAAAGCACACTGTGTCAGCTTGGCCTTCCAAAGGACACATCTTTCCATAAAAGAAAGCATTTAATGAAACTTTCTGTGCAACACAGAGTAAATTATATGCTGGACCAAGGGCTCGACTTGCAGGTATGGGAAAATATAGCTGCTCGAACTGGAAGGATAAAGATGTGGCTGAGGCCCAAGTGGGGCAACATCCATGGAAATGAAAGTAAAGAAATATTAGTTAGTGACCTCTCTCAGTGGGATAATTATTTGCACACAGGGATATAGAAATCAGTCGAGGCAAAAATGAATAGTGGCAAAAAGGTGATGATATCTTGAGAATTAATAAAAGAATTAGAAAATTTCTTGAGCTTGGGAGGGGTGAGCGCCAAGGCATTCGCTGAACTTGTACTGAACTGGTGTTATCCCAGCGTGTAGGTGGAGATGCACCTGCAATGTTAAAGCTTGGAATAGAAACGGATACTGACACTATCTTTATAGAGATCTCAGGATAGTTTACAGAAAGAATTCAAGAATACAGAACTTGTTTGATTACAGATTAACCCACTCGATTAACTCGATTAAGGACCTCATTGCATCAGGCACTTGCTCTGGGTGGATGATGGTAATAGTGAGACTTTTGATACTTTGGTAGAGTCGCATTGCTTTGATGCTGAGGGCAGGACAGGGAACTTAGATGAAACAGATCCTAGTGGCAGGAGACAGGAGAGAAGGCTGATAAATACAATGTATAAAGTTAAATGGCTTGATGGTTACTCTTGGTAGTCAGGGTGACTGGACTTCTAAAAGAGTATTTATGTGTGTATAGCATTTTGTGTGTCTAGGTCTTGGGCCTGGAAAAGGAGAGGAGGGGTTGTAGGGAGCAGTAAGGAGAGGGCAATGGAATCTATGTGACATTAAAGCAGAATGAAGGCTTCTGGGGGAAATGAGGGGTTTGGAAGGAGGTGGCAGGGAGACACAGGAAGTGAGGAGAGAGGCAGATTAACAAAAACAAAATATGCAGGAAAATACCATGATGAAACTTATTACTTTGCATATCAATTTGTGTGTGTGTGTGTGTGTCCATGCAGGTTTGTGCCTGCGGAGCAAGACGAAGGTGACGGAGTCCCAGGAGCTGAACTCACACATGGTTGCAAACTGCCTGACACAGGTGCTGAGAACTGAGCTCAGGTCCTGTGCAGGAGCAGCCTGTGCAGTTGAACACAAAGCCTTTGATCTAGCTCCTCTCTCTTTTTTTTTAAATCTCTCTTTTTTTTTTTAGATTTACTTATTTATTTCTTATGTATACAACATTCTGCCTCCATGTATGCCCGCACACCAGAAGAGGGCGACAGATCTCATTACAGATGGTTGTGAGCCACCATGTGGTTGCTGGGAATTGAACTCAGGACCTTTGGAAGAGCAGCCAATGCTCTTAACCACTGAGCCATCTCTCCAGCCCAGCTCCTTTCTTTTTAAATAAAAAAGTTTACCAATGATAAAGAAGGGCACAGCTCTAGGACTGTCGGAGTCCTTCTCTAGCTGGGAGTTCTGGAGAGGCTCCTCAGGGCTCCGAAACAATGGGAAGCTTAATCCTTTTATGAATTCGTGTTTCGGTGGCACATTAGGCCATGAAAGGGAGGAGGGGGTCACAGGGCTCTGTCTTACTCCGGTCCCCTCTCTGCTTCCTGGCTGCTCCAGCGTGGTGCACTGACGGCTCCGAAACCATGAGCTGAACACGTAACCCCTTTAAGCTCTTCTCCAGTTGTGTTGGTTACAGTGATAAAGGCTTTTTAATAAAGATGACATAAAAGGAAACAAAGCTGCATGTAGCTTAGAGAGCGACAGAGCCACAGTCTTGGGGGCTTTAGTTTTTAAACTGTTTTTACTGGTTAACCTGCAGAGGAGTGAGCTTCCTTCATGTATTTTTTATGCTTGTGTGTCATTATACTTTCATTGTAGGTAAAATACTGTGAAAGTAATAATTTGAAGGAAGACTGCTTTAGGCAAAGGGGAAGGGCTGTCCAAGCACCACATATTCTAGGCAGGGCAACAGGCAACCACAGGAACATTAAATTCAAAAGCCTTGTGGCAGGGTGTGTGGTAGGGTGTGTCTGAGCATTGGAGGCCTGGTGAGGAAGGGTGGATGGGGCTGAGCCGAGGGCAGAGAGGCGGCCAGGGCTCGCTGTCAAACTAGCCAGGACTAGCCCCTGGACTTGTGGGAGGCTGAAATTATTTTGGCTTTTACTAAGAGTGAGATGAGGACCTGCGTAGAGATTCCAGAAGGGTGGTGTGAGCGCTCATGGCCTACTGTTCTCATCCCTGCTGGCTTTCACTGCACACACACACACCACACACACACACACACACACACACCACACACACACACACACACACACACACACACAGAGAGAGAGACACACACACACACCACACACACACACACACACAGAGAGAGAGAGAGAGAGAGAGAGAGAGAGAGAGAGAGAGAGAGAGAGAGCGAGCAGCTGAGGCCACAAGTCATGTGTGAGGAGGAAATGGTGTCTGAGACCATGTCACTAGCAGTGGCAGGGTGTGTGTGGGGGTGTCTTGGGATTGTGGCTGTGCTCTGGAAATGAAGGTGGAGGCTGGCTCCTGGGTGCTGTTGTGGATATACTTTGAGAAACAGAGTAGACTTAAGAGCGGATTGTGGTCATGCTAGAAAGAGACGAAATCATAACTTCCGGGCTTTTGCCCTGACCAGTTGGAAGGTCAGTGTTATTGTGGCTGGTGATGGGAGACTGGGCAGCGGCAGCCAGGCAAACCATTCATTTGAGGAGTGGTGGGTTTGGATGTTCCCATAGGACTCTGGCTGACGGCACTGTGGTGGTGGGGGTGGATGACTGGCTGCCATCTCAGAAGAGGACCTAGGACCTACACTGGACATGGAGATTTACAAGTCCTTATGACAGTGGATATTGTAAAAGTCACATGATTGGAATTTTGACTGGAATAAGAAGCGCAAACACGAGCCCTGTTAATCTCAACACTTGGAGGCAATGAAGCTGAGAAGGAAACAAAAATGATTCAGAAAAAGCAGGTAAAGGAGAAGGGCCGGGTGTTTCCCATGGCTTAGCATTTACCCAGCATGCAGAGGGCCCTGGGTTCAACCCACCAGAACAGAGAGGGGGATGCTAAGAGAACAGAGCATTAAATAGTACAAACATCCCAGTCCCGCCGGTTCATTAAGTTCCAGGGCATGAGAACAGGAGATAAATTATTTGGCTGAGTGGTGAGCACTCCACTCTCATCATAAATTTAATGAAGTGGTCAAAGCAAGTTGCTAATTACCATGAGCCCATGGCCATGCTGTCCCTCCCTCTGGCACTGACTGTCTGGAACCTGCTAATGGCTTCCCAACATAAACACCTGCTCCTTTCCCCAAGGGCTTTGTCATCAGGCCTAGTGGGTTAGCCATGTAAGGAATTAGAGCCCCCAGGTTTGGCCTTCCATGATTTAGCAGTATTGATGATTGCTAAGTCTCCTCTTGTCCCAACCTAGAGAAGGACCGTAAGACCTGTACTTGACGGCTTCCCTAAAATGCTGAGGAGACTTACAGTCCAGGCTCTCCCAGTTATGTGTCCGAGTTCCTCCCGGCCCTTCCTGCTGCTGACTCACTTCTGTCTCTTAGAAGGTCACCATGCAGATAAAGTAGCCATATCTGCTTCTTAGCAGAGTCTGTCTGGGGATGCTCAGCCTAACACACTAAATGACACCATATGAAAGAGATGTAGATAGAAAATAGGATTTTTAAGCTTGCTCATGAGTGAAAAGTGACAGCTTTCTTTTGGCAGCTGGAAGATGGTATAGAGTTAGGGATATACATAAAAGTCAAAAATGTTACACACTGAAGGGGAATAGCCACAGGAAGGAGTTGAGGATAAAGAGCAAATGATGAGCCAATGGGACAGCATCCTTGGAGGGCATGCAACTAAACAAGGAAGAGTTAGGGACCCATTGTAGAGGAGGTGGGACTGCGCTTCACTGAGTCAGGAGTGAGCCAGAAAAGGCAGAATCCCTTAAGAGTGCCTTCGTGCCTGTGAGTGGTCTGGGAGCAGGCAGGGCCTGCAGGGGCCAAGCACTGAGCCTCCTTGAGCAAGGAGGATGACAAAGCTTGCAGGAAGAAACCTTCATCTTAGGTGATGGCAGAGGAGGAGGAGGGCTCATAGCACTAAAGCCGAGACATGAGCAGAGGAGCAGTCTGGCAGCCAAGAAAGGACAATGGTAAGGAGCATAAAATCAGGTCTAATATTTGGTCTTGATCCATATTTGGGAATAAGAGCTTCAATTGTGTCAAAGAATAGAAATTACTGACTAGGATAAAGAAGTAAGTGTATAAGGAAAATAGAATATCTAAGAGATAAGCCTGGGGTCACAAGGTTCAAAATATTTATGTTTACATCAATTTAATGGGGGACCCCATGCCATTTCCAAGCGTGCTCATTAGGTATTTGGCTGAACTACAAGAAAGTGTTTTTTAACCTACAAAAATGTTCACTGATATTTTAAAACATCCTGGGAAGGGCTGATGTAATATCTTACTAGGTACAGGCACTCACCACCCTACAGTGTAGGCTGATGGCTTGGAATTGGTCCCTGGAACACCACCCCCCAATAATAAATTAAGTTTTCAAAAATGCTTAAAAATTTCATGGCTCAAATTTCTTACCAAGTCCCAGGCCCTCTGGGAACCATTCACTCTAAGGCTCTAGTGAAAACCTGGGGCTTAGAACCACCAGGAAGCCATGTGCTTCCTGGGTCACGTGGAGGAATGATAGGGAAAGCTGACAAAGTATTAATTCAGCTTCTAATATTTTCTCATAACATGTCTTGGACCAAAATCGTAACAACTTCTCTAAGAAAATATACATCTGGACAGCTATTTAATTTTCCACAAATACCATGAAAGTGTGTTTCCAGGCTCTCTAGTTTCTCATCGTTCTTAGAGCAGTGAGCAGCCCCAGGAGGAGACTGTTATCTGGGGATCTTTATCTGCTAGAGACATCACTGAGCCAAAGTAACTTTATTATTTTGGATTTTGCTTCTTGCTTCAGTAATTTTTTTTCCTGAAATCTAATTGCTTTGGGGCTGGGGATGAAGGGCATGTAAAATGCAATTAAAAGATGAAAACTGCCTCTCATGATTTGATCCTAAGCAGGAGCGACAGAGGGTGACATTAAACATGGGATCAGAAGAGCACGCTCTGCATTTCACTTTAATTACATCAGTTTCAGAATCTGGGACGCAGCAATTTCACACGTGCTTAATTAAATTATGTCAGTGCCAATACTTTCAGCTAAAATAAATGGAGGCAGAAGTTTTGTAGGCGGATAAGATGGGGACCACTCTTGACTTTTCTGGTACTGCACCAAGGTTGGCTCTTAATGTCTCTTTCGCCTGGGAAAATCTGCTGTTGATTAGGATTTGATCTAAATAGAACCCAAGCCCACGTGGAACAATCTTGAGTGCCCTTTGGGAGGGAAAAGGGCTGGTGTGAGCCTATAACACCCCACTCTGCATGAATAGGTTCAAAGTAATGTAATTTTCCCAGAGAGCTTTTCTTTTAATGATTGCAATATCCTCCTACTCTCCTTTCTCTCTCCCTTTCTTTTCTTCCCTTCCTCCTTTCTTCTTTTATTCCTCTTTTAAAAGATAAGGTTTGGTTGTGTGGTCTTACTATATACCTGGAACTCACTGTGTAGGCCATGCTGGCCTCATTCCCATAGCAATCTTCCTGCCTCAACTCCTATGTGAACGCTTTACAAGTATATGCCACCACACCCAGCACAATTTCATTTTCAAAAAATGTTTTTTTCAAGGAAAAACTTCAGAGCTGTACTTACACTTGTAATAGACTGTTACACCCATCAACCCCACAGGCACGTCTATACACATCCCCGGTACGAATGTTTGACCTTAGTGGATAATACCAAATCGCTTTCCAATTTATAAGATTAACCAGCCATGAATGAGGATTCCTTTCTACTTCCTTGTCCTGGTTTTGTTAGTCCACAAGCTAGAGGAAGCCACATGTGTAACCAGCCCAGTGTAGAGATGGGAGATGTTGTCATCAGGATGACTCAGCTGTCTCCTGGCGCTGCTGTGCACAGCAGTGTGTTCCGCCCTCTCCAGAAGTGTCCCTTGGGTTGTGGAGCAGTGAGTGTTCTGCCCTCTCTAGAAGCGTCCCTTGGGTCAGAGCAGTGAGTGTTCCGCCCTCTCCAGAAGCATCCCTTGGGTCAGAGCAGTGAGTGTTCCGCCCTCTCTAAAAGTGTCCCTTGGGTCAGAGCAGTAAGTGTTCCTCCCTCTCCAGAAGTGTCCCTTGGGTCAGAGCAGTGAGTGTTCCGCCCTCTCTAGAAGTGTCCCTTGGGTCAGAGCAGTGAGTGTTCCTCCCTCTCTAGAAGCGTCCCTTGGGTCAGAGCAGTGAGTGTTCTGCCCTCTCTAGAAGCGTCCCTTGGGTCAGAGCAGTGAGTGTTCTGCCCTCTCTAGAAGCGTCCCTTGGGTCAGAGCAGTGAGTGTTCTGCCCTCTCTAGAAGCGTCCCTTGGGTCAGAGCAGTGAGTGTTCTGCCCTCTCTAGAAGTGTCCCTTGGGTCAGAGCAGTGAGTGTTCCGCCCTCTCTAGAAGTGTCCCTTGGGTCAGAGCAGTGAGTGTTCTGCCCTCTCTAGAAGCGCCCCTTGGGTTGCACTGTGACTGGCAGGAGTTTAATCGAGTAGTCAGAGCACATGCTGTGCTGACCACTTTAAAGGTCAGTTTAGAACTGCTGTTGACGGCCATGTGTGAGGCTCAAGGGTCACCACAAGCTATTCTGAATGCTGAGCACTGCGCTGTGAGCTCCGTGAACATGATCCCTGGGATCTTCCCTTTGGCATCCTGTCACAGCATCTGTATGGAAGATCTAGAGGTACCAGGCCTTCTACAGTGTGGTTCTAGAAAGATCTAACAATGAACACCTGACTCATTTCTTCTAAGTAGGTCAAAAGGTGAAACTTTTTTTAAAAGTTCTCCTTTATGAGTTGTATTCTTTCTCTGTTTTGTTTAATTTGTTTAGTTTTGTTTTTGAAACAGCATTTCACTATGCAACCCTGGCTAGCCTGGAACTTGATGTGTAGATAAGGTGGGCCTACAATTTGCCGGGATCCCTCTGCCTCTGGCTCCTGAGTGTTGGGATGAAAAGCATTCCCTGGGTTAGCAGACATTCCTGTTTCAGAACTTTGCATGAAATGTACCTGTGTTGTACTTAGTTAAGAGGAATGAGAGGTGATGTTGTGTGTTGGGTAATCCTGGGTATCAGGGCCCGTTCTAGAAGCATTTAGAAAATGAGTTACAACTCTGCAAATAGTGTGGAAATGCGATGAACAGAAGAGAATGGTGTCCTTGAATTTGACACACACACACACACACACACACACACACACACTGCTGTATAGTCATTTCCTCTGAGTTAAAACACCCCCTCCAGGAGAGAGGGGAAGCCTCATGAGACTCGGGAGTAAACCATCACATGCCTGGGAAAGCTGCATCCCGCAAGATTCCAGAATGCCTCTTTCCAGAGTTACAGAAACAGCAAACAACTGCTGGAGGATGGGGGGAGGGGCTGAGTATGAGCAATGGGCGGAGCTGACAGAGGGGCTCCTGGAACTGCCCAACCATCCATGGTAAGCTGGGCAGAGAGCCCCACTTGTGCTGGGTGAGCTTTGGCACAATGCAGCTGTTTTCCGGTCATCCCTTCCGTTGTGAATAACCCCTCCCCCACACTTCTTAAGTAACCCCAGAAAACCCACTGGTTCAGCAAGTTGTATTTAGGCCATATCATTACTGTGGTCTCTCATTGGTTTCCTATCCGAGGGGAACATGTTTGTTTAGGTAAAGTGCCACCACACACACACACACACACACACACACACACACACACACACACGTCACAAAAATATAAAATTATAAAAAATAAAAACCATATATGTCCTGGAAGGTCAAGTATAGTTTGAGTCACCTAATCCTTGGAATGAATAGGTTAGTCTTGCTGGTTTCTGTGGACACCAGGGTACTTAAGGGGCTTGGTACCAAAAAGGAGGGACAAATGGAGATACATGAGATGTTTTCACGTATCATACTAAGTATGACATTTCACTCAGCACCATACACCCTGATCACTTGGCCAGAGGATTTTCACAATTGTGTGACCTTGTACTATGTGTGGAGTCAGGTATCCTACTGTAAGTCAGGCATCATCGTCTTTGTCTAGGAGAACAGCTTCTGAAGAGACTCACATGGAGAGCGAGGGAGGGAGGGGACACCTGCCTAGCCAGCCACGTCAGCCAAATTAACCCTGGTGACCAATGGGGTGACAGATTAGCCTCATGTCCAACAATGATTAATGATACAGGAACCTTTATTAGGGGATACAATTTCATGCATAAAGTCTTCCACAAACTTGTGTGCATTCCTTGAACTCGGTGACTTATGTGTCGCAGTTCTTCAGGGTAAAGCGTTGGTGAGATAGAACCTTGTGCAGAAAACAATGAAGGCTGCCAGCAGCACTCACCAAGTGAGGATTTAAGTTCTTAACTAATTGTGGGTTTATTTAGAATATGAAATTATCAGTACCCCTCTAACTTGATAACTTTTTGCTTATCAGGAAAACTACCACTGTGGAAATCAGAAGTAGGAGTCAGCTGAATTTACGTTCTTTTCCCATTTCTCCAGTTTCAAGGATTTCCAGAAGGTTCTCCTCTTCCTCTAAATCCAGATTGCTAATCCATTCTCAGAAGTGAAACTCTAAAGGGTTTACAAATAATACATCTGATCAAGCGATGACTAACCGTAGTGGGATCAGGTCTAACCAAAAAGGACTGCCAAGATATACAATTAAGAAGGACTTCTCCTGGGTGTGGGTGTGGGCATCAGAGAGCGAGCTCTAGTCCTCTTTTGGATCAGAGCCCTGAACTAGCCAGCTTCTCTGAGACTCACGAGTCCCTGAGGCTTTGAGTTTCGAAAGACAGGTGTGTGTCAGAGCAGAGCCTTGCCTACAAGGCCAGAGGCAGCTGTCACCAGTTCAGAAAATCACAGAGCATCAGGGACCTGGCACATTGTTGTCAGGGCTTAGTGCCACCACTCACCGTAGTTGGAAAATAATCAATGAAGTGTTTGCTGAATTCGTTTTGTGTTTATGTCTGTAGACATGTGTGTGCTGTTACACATATGTGTATGTGCAGGTTGAGGCTGGAGGTCAGCGATAGGCATCATAAATAGTTCTATGCCTTCTCTTTGGAGTCTCTCACTGAAGCTAGTGTTCATCAGTCCAGTTAAACTGACTGCCGAGGAGCCTCACAAGGAGCCTCAAGAACACTCCTGTTTCTGTGTCCCCCACCTGGGTTCCTGTCATGCCCTGACTTTTATGGAGGTTCTTGGCATCTGGACTTGAATCCTCAAACTTGGGAGGCAGGGACTTTCATGACCGAGCCATCACCCCACGCCCATGTTTGCTGAATTTTAAAGTAATTTCACTTTTATCCCTGATTATGATTCGTGTCATTCCCAGCTCCTAAGTGATCTGTTAGGGAGGTATGCTTCTCTTTTCTATCATGGGGCACATCTTATTTCTGTGAAACATCTCAGAAATGATCATGGCAAGCAAAATATTAAAATGCAACACAGTGGGAAGACATTCAATTTTTGGAAAATAGGGCTTTTTAAAAAATATAGTAAGTGACTTGAAATAACTTTGATATTAGTAAATGTGTTCAAGGGGATATTGATAAATGACATTATATCTAGAAGCTAGGTCACACTAGAATAGTGTAAGGAGTAGAAAAGAAACTAGAGTTTAGTTCCAGGGTTTGTTGCAAAACTGGCTTAGGTCTTCGGCATCTCCGAGGGCTCATTGTCATGTTTCTGTCTGTCTGTCTGTCTTGACTGAATGGAGTTTTTACTCCTTTGTGTGATGCACTGATAATAAAGATGCAAAACTGACCTCATTTTATATTGTGAAACCTAATATAGGACTTGTCATCACAGAACTTTGGTTGAAAAATAAGGGGAACTCTCATGGGATAAAGAACTATAGGCCAATAATGGCTGCCAGAGAGGAGCCCGCCTCTCCTGGGGTGGGCCCTCAAGCGCTTCTACAGGCCCTGAAACCATATACACACAAACGACGAAAATGGACTAAGATGGTTGTGTTTATAAATTACAGACACATGCATACACAGACCACACCCAACAATAATAATCAAAGAAAAGGGGATTATCAATTTGAGAGGGAGAGGCCTGGGAGGAGTTAGGGAGAAGTGGTGCAATTACACTTTAACTAAAATTGTAAACAAACAAACACCCTTGAAACAACAAAAGAAACATCTAACTAGCACCTCTGTGACACTTGATCGTCTAGTTCCTGCTTAAACTGAATTGCATTTTGATTTTGATTTTGTGTCATAATTTCCCTTCTCCTTTTGCTGATTTTTAATGTATGTGCCTGTTTTCATAAACTTTTTTTGTTTGTTATTCTCAGTTGTCAGAAATTCTTTGGAAAAATTTAAGTAGATCAAATAACACATCAGTTGAAATCTAGGAAATGGTACTATCACTGCGAGATATAATAATTAGTCTGACTAACAATTTATGCAAAGATATGCTAATCACTTTCAAAATGTTACTAGGTGACTTGTTCCTATAGTAAGCCACAATGCAAAACCTCAATTGTTATCTCCATTATATAAATAGTGAAGCTTAATTTTAAATGTATCAGTGTGCCAAAGACCTCCCAACTCATAGGTGACAGAGCTGATCCACACACCCTGAGCATCTAACACTAATTTCTATGGTGTAAATACTCTTACAGTAACTCATTTCAAGTTACCAACAGTTTACAGACAGCCTGAGAGGAAAAAAAGCCTGACTGTTTAGCAATCTACTCGGACACAAACTAGCACATCCCAGAGAGAACATGCGTTGGTCAGCACTAGGCTACCTGCCTCTGTGAGTCTTATAGGCTGAATGTGCGGTGACTGAACAAAAATAAGTGAGGGAAAGAATCATAGACAAAGTAAGAGTAGATAAAATCCATGCATGCCTTCATTCCACAAAGCTTAGTGAGTGCCTGTGACTTACCAGGGCTGGGATATGAATTCAGAAAGAACAGGTGCCCAAGGGGAAAAGAAAGAAAAAGACAGACAAACATAAAGAAAGAGAGGAAGGAAGGATGGAAGAAAGAAAAGGAAGGGAGGAAGGGGCATGGGAGAACTTTTGGGAGAAAGAACTAAGTTTGATTTGCAGCATTTTTCCCTTCAAAGAGGGCTCCAGCGGCTTCAGAAAGGAAGCGCAGCGGGGTTTTCTGTCCTCGCTCAGTAAGCTTGTGGAGTGGAAGAGAATTCAGTTTTGACTTGCAAACAGACACATATACTCCCCAAGTTCTACATGTGAGCATGCACCGCAGTCTTAGGGAGGGCTGGTTTATTCTCAGGGTCATGTTGATTCACTAGAGCTGAAATACAGGCGATGTAGGTGGTGACCTGGTTTTTCCATGGCCCAGTACTTCTCAGACAAGATCTTTCTCATCTGAACGAAGATGACTTCAGATGGCTTGGTGATATTTGATAATATAAAGTGGGATATATCCATTTAGTGAACCCATTTCATTTTATAAAATAAATGACCTTTTGAATTTTCTACTGGAGTTAACTAAGGGGAGCTGCATTAGGGCCCCAGAACTCCTAGGGTTTCCTTGACCTCCTTGGAGTGGGGGTTGGTGTGGGTGTGACTGGCAGTACAGGGTGCAAATCTGTTAGCATTTTTAGTAGGTCATCTTGTCTCCCTTGTAGGCAGGCTGGCACAAGGACAGCTCAGTAATGCTAGGATGCAAGCATAGCACCAGGTGCAAGGTGGACTATTTCTGGATGTTGTCATTGGATGGAGAGTCACCACGCTCCATCTGTTTGCCTATGAATATCAGCCACTGCTGGTTGGACAGGAAGCCTTCCTTGTCTTTGATCTTGGCCTTCACATTCTCTGTGGTGACAATGGACTCAGAAGACACCAGGGTGATGGACTTACCCATGAGGGTCTTCACGAATATCTGCACTCTGGTTTCTGATGCTCGGTACCTCCTGAACCTTAAAGAGAAACAGCTTCTATGATATCTTCAAAGAGTTGGGGAACTCAATTACTACCACAAGGCTAAACTGCTTTCCCAGACTAGTGCTATCAACTATCCTATAGTTTCTAGATTCGGTTCCTTGCTATTCAAAGTGTTTTAAAACCAAATGTGCTCTGTCACGTGCTAAATCTATTCAACAATATATGTACATGTATAAGTGTACATGTGGACATGATATACATAACATGTAGAAAGGAGAACAAGAAAGGCTCAATACAAAGTATAAGGGAGGCCTGGATGGAGGCAATGCATGCCAGTTACAAAAAAGATTTAAACTGCTTTGCTAGTTCTAACTGTGTCATGGAGCTTTTTGGTTTCAATGGTGGATACATACATAAAAGTATATTCAGTAGTGAAAAATATAAATCCAGTGTGAAGCTCCAGAATTTCCATTCCAAATGGCTGCTGTAACTGCATAGAAGTTCGTTGAGTTGTATAGTGTTTGGCTATGGTTAATTTCAGTGTGTGATTTTAATTTTTATCATAAAATTTTTAAAAAATATTTATTTATTTATGATGTATACAGTATTCTGTCTGTGTGTATGTCTGCAGGCCAGAAGAGGGCACCAGATCTCATTACAGATGGCTGTGAGCCACCATGTGGTTGCTGGGAATTGAACTCAGGACCTCTGGAAGAGCAGGCAATGATCTTAACCACTGAGCCATCTCTCCAGCCCCTCATAAAATTTTTTAAAAAGAAAAATGTTATTAATGTTCATACATCTTTCCAGGTGTGTGTGTATGTCTGTGTGCATATGTGTATGTATGTGCATGTGTGCATGTGTGTGATTGTATTGCATGTGTGTACATGCATATGCATGTGCATGTGTGTTGCATGTGTGCATGTATGTGTGCACGTGTGTATGGGTGTGCATATGTGTATGTGCGTGCACACATGTGTGCACATATGTATGTGTGTGTGAGTGTATATGTGTGGTGTGTGTGTGCTTGAGACATTGCCTCATTTAACCCAAGCTGACCCCAAACTCAATATGTCAGAGAGGAAGAGAGGATGCTCTTGAATTTCTGATTCCTTTCCCCCCTGAGTGCTAGAGTTGCAGGGATATGTGTCACTGCACCCAGATTATGCAATGCTGGGGACTGGGGCCCTGGCTTCATGTAGAGCAGGCAAGTATTTTGTCAACTGAACTACATTTTCAGTGATTTGTATTCATGCTGTGCCATTTTGATTACTATGGTTTTGTAGTTTATTTTGAAAAAAATTCAGTGTTTCTAGGTTGATTCTTTTTGCTTAAGATTTCTTTAATTTTTCAAGGTCTTTCCAATTCCCTATGAAAGCTTGGATTGTTTTTCTCTTTTTGTTATAAATGGTACTGGACTTTTTACAAGGCTTTCATTCAATCTAAGAACTTCTTTGACTATCATAGATATTTTAACTATATTAATGCTTCCAATCTATGAATATAGGATATCTTTTCATTTGTTGCTATCATTTTCAATTTCCTTCATAAATGTTGTATAAGTTTTGGTTTTGTGTTTTATGAGCCTTCAAGAAGATATTCCTGTAGAAACAACTCCTTCCTACTAGCTGTTACTGATCTAGCATCTCTTCTAGTTTTCTTTCTGATTAGTCAAACTATTATTTCCGAGACTCTCGTAAAAACGCATGCCTCAAAATTGCTTTAGAGTTTGCATCCACACAAGGTTGCTTCTATGTTGAGTAACTGGAGTCATAATTATATCCTGATCTAAACTAGAACCCATTCTAATAGAAAGTAGCTAGTGAACCTCATCAGGCAAGTTACTCCCTGTGAAATTTGTTCTTGTTAGTGTCCCACTTTAGGTGCTGTGAGAATAACTGACTTGTGAAATCATGAAAAGCAAACATACATTATAAAGCAAATATTGTGAAAATGGAAAATAAGAAATGAGGACTTTAAAATGACAAAAGATGATTTTAAAATTTCCCAAATAAAAACGTGTATGATGGTGTGTGAAGGCCAGATGCCGACTGTATGTTCTCATCTCCTCTTAGTTTTTGAGACAGATTTTGCATTGAATCTCGAGTTTGCTAATTCAGCAGGATGGGCTAGTCCACAAACCTCAATGATGCTCCTGCCTCTGCATCCTAGCACTGGACTTACAAGTGTGCCACTGCATCCTGGGGTCCAGGGAGATCAGGCTCTGTCTTTCATGCTTGTGCGGCAAGAGCTTCACAAACTGAGCCATCTTCCCTGCCACAAACGATGAGCTTTCTTGTGGAGAAAAAGTAAACCTGAGGGCTTCTCTTCAGCTGGTTTTTATTTTTTATTTTTTTTTTTGTTAATTTTGATTTTCGAGATAGGGTTTCTCTGCAGCCCTAGCTGTCCTGGAGCTTGCTTTGTAGACCTGGCTGGTCTCAAACACATACAGATCCACTTGTCTCTGATTAAAGGTGTGAGCCACCACTGCCCAGATCAACTGGTATTTTTAAAGACTTGAATTTCAAATAAAACAATTAAAAAATAATAGATTTAAAATTCAGTTTTTCAATTGGTGTAATCTTGATACCAAGCTCTGAGGACAAGGACAAGTTATAATCCATGTGATTATTTGATGATCTAAAAACATAGACTGACTTCAACTTAAGGAATATATTGTGTTGCACACAGTTCTGGTAACTGGGGCTCTGGAGCCCTCTTTTGTGTGGCCTGCTGTCGGTCCTTACCGTCTGTTTCTGACCTCTACTATTTCTTTGCTTTGGATAAAGTTGCCTTGTGGTTTTTGCAGATTGGTACAATCTGTAATTTCAGTCGGTCAGAATAAGTGTACAAGAACTCAGAAATACCTGGCCCAAACCCTAACCACAGACAACACTTTAACAACTTATTCAAAATTTCGTCTTTAAACTGCCATCCTCTGTGTCCAGATTGAAGCTTACTCCAATTGCCATCAGAGAGGCTTCATCCAGCAACTGATGGAAACAGATGCAAACCCACAGCCAGACATTAGGTGGAGTTCGGAAAATCCTGCAGAAGAGGGGGAAAGAGGATTGTCGGAGCCAGAGGGGTCAAGGACACCATAAGAAAACTCACAAAAGCAACTAACCTGGGCATATAGGGGCTCACAGAGTCTGAACTGACAACCAGGGAACCTGCATGGGACTGATCTAGACCCTCTGCATATATGTTACAGTTGTATAGCTTGGTCCTCTTGTGAGACTCCTAACAGTGTGAACAGGGGCTGTTTCTGACTCTTTTTATAAGTTTTTGGAACCCTACTTTTCATACTGGATTGCCTTGCCCAGCCTTAATACATGGGGAGGTGCTTAGTCTTACTGCAACTTGATATGCCATGTTTGTTGATGCTCACGGGAGACCTGTGCTTTCCTAAACAGAAATGGAGGAAGAGTGGATTGGGGGGTGGGAACAGCGAGGCCTGGGAGGAAACTGCAGCCCAGATCTAAAATAAATAAATGAACAAACAAATAAATGATTTTATTTCAAGAAAGAAATTTAGGTTTTGGCACTCTCTGATAGGTGAGAATTAAACTGAACAATTACTTATACATATCAATCATTTTTCATGGACTGGAAATGTTCACAATTATAAAAATAACTGAGGTGTGCCGCAGAGGATAGCCATTACGTCTTTTGCCAAAACTGAAAACAGTGATAGGTTTAGTTTGGAAACCACTCAGGGCACAAGGATCCTAGGAAACTACCTTTGCCCTTGGATGATCTTAGAATTCGCATTACCACTATGATGCAGTATGTGATATTCCGGGCAGGGCACAGAACAGAATACAAGAGTGAGCTGGCACAGGCAGTGCATAGGAGAGTCAAGGACACCCTTTCCCGTGGACTGACGGCTTTGTGTGACCAGGAGGATAGTGTCTTGTGATATCCATAAAGAAGCAAAGGAAAAGCTATCTTCCAACCTCCTGGCTCTGTGCATATCTCTAAAAGCTTATGGGGTAGTCAGCCCACAGTCAATTTAAAAGGGTTAGAGGTAGGATTTAGGTGAGTTATAACGTATTCATGACTCTCCTTAGTTAATCAAATGAAAAGGAGCAGTGAACCTGCTCCATCAGGATTAATACCGCTGAGCAAGAGGACCCCTGGGTGTAGAGGATCTGATTAGAGAAATTATTAGCTATTTTAGAGAGGTCTCAAGGAAACGATCAAATGGTGTATTGGCGGGAAAGCAGTACCTCAGGATATCAGGTGGTGGGACCGACATATGGAGAAGGGGTAATTAGCAAGGAAAGACCTGCCTCTTATAAAGAAATGTTTCCGTGTGTGCGTGCGCGCATGCGCAATTTCAAAGGCCAAAAGCATCCCCATGGGACCTGATCCGTATTTTGTCTGTATCAAGGTTTAGGAGTACTGATTTAGTCCGAAGTGGGGTTGAGGAAGTTAGGGTGTCAGGGCATTTGAGATGCAGCTACCTTGCCTGGTAGCACTGTGTCCTTAAACCTTTGAAAACTGCCAACACGTGACATGAAAGGATTAGCCCAAACTGTATTTTTGCAATCTGTGGCCATGAGCTAGTAACATCTGTAATATCCAGTAATACATATGTCTGGATAGCAGGGGCCTATATAGAAGACAGGGAAATCATGTATTCTTTGCTGAGAGTTTCTGTGCCAGGATCCAGCCTCAGCTCGGGTTCAGGCCCTGAGGCGGGGAAGGGGAGTCAGTCCAGGAAAGCTGCTGACCCCTAGCTGGACTGCAGTCAAGTGACCCTGAGCAGCTCAGGCAGTCTTCATTTATACTTAGAGTTTTTCTTACTAGGGTTACATTAACAGCTTTTATTACTGGCTTCTACTTTTGACTTTAAGAAAATCATCACAACTTACGGAATACATCATGATCATTATGAAAGCCCCCATTGTTCCCCTTTATGCTTCCCAATATACCTTCCCACCCCCCGCATAACCTTATTCTAGACACATAGTTCAGCATTTTTGTAGGCTTAGCTAAATATTGAGCCAGACGCACCCTGCTCTCCCAGCATTTATGTCAGCTGGCGGGGACTTGTGGTTACAAAGTCTAAAAATGATAGACATGGAAACAATGCTTTAAGGACAATTCTTTCATGTCTGCAAGATAAGGTTTTCTACAGTTTGTTTTTTTGTTTGTTTTATTTTAGTAAGAGGTCCTCAAGTCTCACCTCCTCTGTAAAAGGCAGACTTCGGCAAAGCACTCTTTTCCCACCTCACGTCTCACACACACACACGCGCACACACACACACACACGCACGCACGCACGCACGCACGCACACACAC
>PVIU01014398.1:0-52069 GCA_004026605.1 Ondatra zibethicus
AAAAAAAAAAAAAAAAAAAAAAAAAAAAAAAAAAAAAAAAAAAAAAAAAAAAAAAAAAAAAAAAAAAAAAAAAAAAAAAAAAAAAAAAAAAAAAAAAAAAAAAAAAAAAAAAAAAAAAAAAAAAAAAAAAAAAAAAAAAAAAAAAAAAAAAAAAAAAAAAAAAAAAAAAATCAAAGAAAAAAAACAGTAGGAAAACATACTATATAGAGTCATAAGGAAGACAACAACTAATTGCAATGTATGCACCTTTTTCACTTGGGTCTGATTTATTTTCAATCCTGACTCCAATAAACTAGTAAAATAAAAAAAAGGTTGATAGTGGATAGTTTATCCATCAAAACAGTAAAGCGCCTAACACAATCAAAAAAGGTGTGTGTCTGCACACATTATAGATCCCAATGACAGGACCATGACATGGAATATTGACTATACTCACGTTATGTAAATGACATTAATAAATTATTTGCTCAATTTCACATAGATAATAGATCTGTGCATAAGGCACCTGGAGGTTTTACAAGCCACAGATTCCATGTCAGGCTGGGGAGTTGACCTTATTTTATGTAGTGAGGGGCCAGGCTCTATCTATCACTACAGGGAAAAAAGGGGGGGGGTCAGTCGATTCTAACACATGGTCAGATTTGGGACCCACTACAAAAGATCTTGAACTTTCATCTGGTTTCCTAGTTCGCACAGCCACAGAGCCCTGGTTTCCTACTGTCTTTTTCTTCTGTTGCAATGGAGAATTGGTGCACACGCTTCCTCGCTCAGTATTAAGCACAATAAAGCAAGCAAGCTTATATTTTATTTAAAAGATTCAATAAGTGTATTTTTAGCTTCTGTGTCTATTTGATTTGGGGTTATCAGGGTAGCCTTAAAGATCATCCGAGAGACTGAGTTTGCCAAATAGAACACTGCTCTAAGTGCTGTTGCCACTGTCAAGTTTGAAATCCATGATACCTTAGGATACAAAGGAGACGTCAGACGAAATTAATTTGGCAAGCGGAACATGAACTGGATGCTTTGCTCTTTGGAGCAGACATGACAGCTCTCTGCATGCCATCCCGGTGTCTGATAAAATGAGCTATGTGTGCCAGAAACTGTTGCCTTATCCGACTGCTCTTAGCGATGCCACCATCTGACAACACTCCATTTTAGGAGATTATTTTTCTGTCTCGGACTGTGCTGGGCTTCAAAGTTAGGGTATGAATGACATCAAATGTGGGACAGATAGCAGGAGGGTGGTCCAAGTGCTGTGCATGCTGCTATTTCTGTCGTGCCGTGTGTTTACTCCTCTTGTTCACGGAGCCATTTCTATGTACCAGACGCTGCTCTAGATACCGGGGACACAGGAATAAGCAGCCATCCACCAAGCTTCGGTGTCTTGAGGAAATCTAGATTTGTGTCTGGGCACATACTGCTCCTGGTCACTATTGACCTCTATAGTTAGATCTGGACACCTATCAGTGTTACTCCTCTTTAATTAAAAGTCCCATTCCCAGCATTAGCATTAGACACTTAGTCCTTAAGTGTCTCTGGGTTTAAAGGACTAATAGTCAGCTCGGGGCTACTGCTACTGGGGGGTGGTAGAGCTTTTAAGAGCTGGGGCCTACGGGTTCTAGAACATTGGAAACTTGGGATAATGCCCTTAAAAATGGTAAGAACCTCCCTCACACTCAGTTTATCTCCCCCACATAGATCTCACTATGTAGTGCAGGCTGACCTCAAATTTCCAGACTTCTTGCATTAACCTCTTGAGACCTAGGATATTGATATGTACCACCACACATCTACCTACATATCTACCTATCATGCACCTATCTACCTATGTATTACCTATATAGCTATCTACCTATCATCTGCTTATCTACCTATATACCTACATATCTACATATCACCTATCTATCTATCTACCCATCTACCTACCTACCTACCTATCATCCATCTATCTATCTATCTATCTATCTATCTATCTATCTATCTATCTATCTATCTACCCATCTACCTATCTATCTGTCTGTTGGATCCTATTTCAAACTCTATTGGTATCAACACATCAATTCTCAGAACAATCTTTGAAGCAAATACTATATTATTATCTATAGCTACAGAAGAGGACACTGGCACTTACAGAAAAGGTGAAGAAACTGATTTTTGGGGTTGTAACACAGAAAATAATCTCTTAGAAGAATGAAAGATTCTCTTGGTCATGAGGCCTTCAAGATGGCTTGGTGGATAAAAGGCTTGCCTCAGGAGGCTGGTGACCTGAGTTTGATACCTTCTACTAATGTCAAGGTGGGTGGAAAGAACAAACCCACTCCTTCCTTAAATGCTGAGATTTCAGGTGTGTGCTAACAGACCTGATTTAGACTCCACCTCTTAAAAATTATACTGCCTCCAAGCAGTACCACTCTTTAATACATGAACGTTTTTTTTGGGGGGGGGTACATGATCTGTGTTTAAGCAATAGCAGGGCCCAAAGTGGTCCTTAGCACTATGGAGACCTGTTTCAGCACAGTAGATTCATTTTTGCCACATATCCCACTTGTTCAGCTCGGTAGCACCTGAATGCCTGTGTCTTAGAACCAGCCAATGCTGGGAATGGGACTTTTAATTAAAGAGGAGTAACGCTGATAGGCGTCCGAAAGACAGGTCTGTGCACCTGCGTTGCTGCTCAGAATTCCACAGACGACCTGCCTGCTCATGTCTTAAAGCTGGCTCTGCTTTGAAATTCGGCAACTGAAACTTGTGTTTCCAACCTTTATTTGATTTCCCATCAAGCATCTTGCAAATTGAGGGGCATTTTTCAAATTCCCATAAAGTTTGAGAACAAGAATCTCCGAGGAGGCTTTGCCACCTCCGCTGCTGATTTGTGTGTGCTCACTAGCTTGCAGCTCTTGCCCGGTTCTCTGGTGTTAAATTAATAACAACTGATGTGGAGCTGACAGGTAGGTGAAAATGGAGAGTGTCACGATATTAAAAAATTCTCAATCTATTATGGAGCTCAGTGTGCGACACTTTGTCAGGTTTTGCCTGTAGGTATATCTTAATTTTGCTTAAACAGTTTGCTCACGTCTTTAAAACCCAGAGGATGCAAACATAGCCCTTAGCGCCCGTCTAGCAGAATCTGCAGCATATGTCGGTGTGGTACAGAAGACCAGAAACTTATTTGCGACGATTGGAAAAGGCACCAGATAAGATTAAAAGGCTAAAAATACTTTTATGGAATTAAGGATGGTTTCATTCTCTCTTGTAGTTACAAGGGGGTCTATTTGGGATCCAGATAAACATCATTTTCTTGAAGACAGCTGTGACTGCCTCAAAACTCACGTGCTCCCTTGCAAATCATCCACCAAAGAGTTCTTAGAAATGGCTCTTAGAGAGGAAGCAAAACGCTGGAGGGAAGCTTGGCAAATTTTAAACTCTGAAAGTGATCTCTTTTGTACATTAAATGTTAATGTAAAATTCTTTGAAAATATTTACTATGGTTGGAGCTGGAGAGATAGCTCAGTGTTTAAGAGCACTGACTGCTCTTCCAGAGGACCTGGGTTCAATTCCCAACACCTACATAGCAGCTCACAACTGTCTGTAACTCCAGTTCCAGGGAATCTGGCTTCCTCACACAGACATGCATGCAGGCAAAACACCAGTACAAATAAAAATAAAAATAAATTATTTAAAAATATTTGCAATGGAAATTTTCTTAAATGTATATACACAGATACAAGCACATATTGGTTGTTTATCAACTACACTCACCCTCCTATGCTGAAGTTAACACTAGAAATTAGTGTGTGTGTTTGTCTAGAATGGTTGTTTGAAACTTGTTATGACATCCATACCAGTCTTGAAATTACAATTTTCCTGCCTCGGAGTGGTATTGTAGCTCAGTAATAGAGCTCTTGCCTAGCATGTGTGAGGTCCTGAAATACTGAAAGTACTGAAAAGCAAAAACTATCTCACCGAACCCTACCCTGAATTATACTTTGGTGATTATTCTCCAAACTGCAGGCCTTGCCTCCCACCTCAGCACCTACAGGCCACCCTTCTTATCTTTTACTTTTGTGACTTCAGCTTTTTTTAGATTTTGCCCATCCACGATAGTATTTAGGGTTTGGTGTTCTCTGCATGAAATATTGCGATAAGTGTGTGATCAAGCACTGTGCTGTTCTTATTTGTTTAACTGATTAATTTATTTTAATTTTATGTGTGAAGGTGTTTTGCCCACATGTATGTCCGCGCACTGAGTGTAAGCCTGTTGCCCACAGAGGCCAGATGAGAGCATTAGATCCCCTGGACTTAAGTTAGAGATGATTGTGAGCTGCTAAATGGGTGCTGGGACTCAAACCCAGGTCCTCTGACAGGGCAGCCCATGCTCTTAACCCCTGAGCCATCCCTCCAGCCCTAGTATTCTTCAGGTTCAGTTATCTTGGTGCAAATGATGGGATCTTACTCTTCTTTGTGATTGAACAATAGTTCACTGTGAGTGTGTGTGTGTATATGTATGAATATCTATCTATCATCTATCTATCTATCTATCTATCTATCTATCTATCTATCTATCTATCTATCTATCTATCTATCTTTCCATCTGCCAATGGATCTAATGGTCTAGTTTCTTAGTAGAAATTACAGGAGGCTTTGATTTGTTTCTTACTGAACTGTCCTCTTGGTCACAGAAAGGAAGGTGATGAAAGATGAGTTCAGAGGGATTTGCAAAGCCCATGAATCTTAGACCATGGTAGGACCTTTGCATTTTATTCCCAGCACACAAAAGAGCCCTCAAAAGCTATAAGAGGCCTGTGAATAGTTGGACATTTACCTTAACACTCTGGCAGCCACATGCTATGAGGAAGGAACAGGAGAGCAGATGAGTGGCAGTAGGGAAATGATTTTGCAGTGATCCATGTGGCTTGGGAGTGGGATTATGAAAGTTTGTTCAATCATATAAGAGTGCATTTGATTGATTATATCAGAAACTCAAGTACACTGGTCTCAGCAAGGGAGTTTCTTATTATATAGTAAGAAACCTATTGGTAGGCTGTCCATTAGCAACTCACAGCTATTCTAACCATGAACTTAAGAGCTTGGACTATTTCTGTCTTCCTGTTGCTCATTACAGCAAGTCCTCTTGTCTTCATGGCTAGACGATGGATGTCATTTCTCATTGCCTCTGCAATGAGATGAAGGCCAAAGAGAAAAGGCACTTCCATTGGAAGCTGTCTCTCTTACCAGGAAAATATATTTGGTAGCATTCTCGTAGAAAACACAGCCAGGCAAAAGGACGACAGTACTACTCGGCTCCTGTGATGCTCAGAACCAGTTGCCAAAGCTCCACGGAGTCTACCCTTCGAGGGCCCTGCCCAGGGGGAGCTTTGCCACTTTCTCATGCTCTCCCCCTTCCCTCCTTAGTTACAGAACCATTGTTTCTTACATGGGCTTGTGACCTGGAAAAACAAAGGGCACATTGTTTAGGGAGCTAAGCTGCAGTTAATAGGACTTAGGCTCAAGTGTTATATAAGGAAAGTGACGCCACTTCTTCTGACTTCCTTTTCTTCTAACTAAAATGTAGACTAGATCAATCACCGTGGGGCATGAGAAGAAAGCTAGATAGGATCAGAGCAGGAAAGCAAGAAAAGGGCACCTGCTCATTGGTGATTACAGGTTGTGGCATCCGTTCTAGATGCCTGTATATGACAGAAGATTGCATTTTTATCTTGTCTTGGCTATTTGTCTTTTTTTTTTTTTGGTTGGTTATATGCTTCCACATTACCTAAATAGCCAGACCTAGCCATTATTTATTTAAATGTCCCTTGCCTACTGGGAAAATTATTTTTTTCAACAGTTGACTCAAATATATTGTTTGCCTTTTGTATAGTTGTTACTGTTTTCTCAACAATAGAATTGCTGTCTTATTTCTTGTCTAAAGCATTATGTGAAGGCATCTTTCTATTTATTATATTATATCCTATCAGTGAGCTTGATCATTTCCCTGATGTCTGAGCTAATGAAGGTAGAATTAGGTGAACTAATGAAGGTAGGGATCATTTGTCATCGCCAATCTGATCGCAGTTCCAAACAAACAATGAATATTTACATCTGGCTTCAACTTGGTCTTTCTTTTCATTTCTGCTTCATTTCAAGCAATGCTCATGGTTATGCTTTACATTTCTTCTTTTTTTTCTGGTGGGGATTATTGGAGGAATCTTAAAGCTTTATGCATGAGAAGAGAGTTGCAGCTTTTATACAGTCTAGTGACACTTTGAAAAATGTACTTCTAAAATGGCCCAGACTGGAAAGTCTCACAGTGACATTTCTATCATATCCTATTTATCAAGACCACTCAGCATCAAGGAGAAGGGAGATAGAAGGCCCTAGAAGGGCATGTGGGGCTAAAATAGTTGCTACAGCCATTTTTTTTTTTTACAAGAATCTGCTTCAGTATATACTGTGTGTCCATAACAATGCCTATGGGGTTGAGATGCAGAATGCATATGACCGGAAGCTGCATCCTGTTTTGATTTCAGGCTCCTCCTCGATGTCCAGGGATCCATCATTTAAACCAAGTCCAGGTATAGATGGAACCCTCTGAGGGTCATTCCTTTTAAACTCTTCCCTGAACGCTGTGTCTTGTGATTGGATGACCGGCAGTGAGAGTGACAAGCGGCCTGGACTTCACTCTTGCAATATGCAATGGCGAAGTGGGTCTGGGGTCAGGGTGCTATGGATCTGTCTGTTCAAACTGGTGAAATACTCTTTAAAAGAGACATATTCACTTTGAGGCTCTACCTCTGAAGCATCCTTAGCAACCTTTGCTTGATTTTAGAGGAAAAGTTTGCAATGGCTTTCTGTCCAGCCTCTGTTGGAACCTAAAACTCTATTGTCAGGGAAATCTGTGTTTAGAAAAATGATAGACAACAACGCAAACTCAGTCCTTCAACTTTCCCCCTTGCTATCTCCTCTGGAGACAAGCCCTGGGTCAGCTCGGGTGAAGTCACGAGGCAAAGCATAGACAGAGGTCTTTGATGATAAGAAACATCTTTTGTAGTAGTGTTGGTCATACCCTTGAAAACAGCTGTCTGCTTTGAAGATAGAGATTTGTATTCGTTTTCTCATCATTGTGACCAAATGCCCAGCAAAAGGAACTTCAGGAAGGAAGGGTTTAATTTGGCTCCTTGTTTGCCTTGGAAGGCATGGTGGCAGGAACACAAGGCTTGTCATATTGCACCCACAGTCAAGAAGTAGGAAGCATTGAATGTGGATGCTCAGCTTTTATTTTTTATTCAGGCAAGGACCCCGGGCCATGGAATAGTGTTACCCTATTTGCAGTAGGTCTTCCCAGCTCAATGGAATAGTGTTGCCCATATTTATGGTAGGTCATCCCAACTCAACTGACCCAATCTGGAAACTCCCTCACAAATGTGCCCCAAAGTTAGTTTCCATGGTGATTCTAAATCTCATATAGCTGTTGAGGCTAATTATCACAACACCTGACTGATCTAATACCTGAACCATCATGGGAAGGATGATAAAATTTCAATGGCCTTCTCAGGAAGGCAGAATGTACGTCTGCCACGGTAGAGGAAGTGATGTGGCATCTTATGACAAAGACTCATGCAATGAGGCTGTGTATATTCATTTTGTTATTGGTGATTAACTTAACGTACAACTTAAATAGTGAGGTTTGGCATGTTAATTATATTACAGTGATATTTTTCAAAATTAGGAAGAATGCTAGAGATAGTTCAGAGTAAAGACACTTGCCGCTAAGCCTGATGACTTGAGGGAGTTTGATTCTTAGGACCCACTTGGTGGAAGGAAACAATCAACTCTCAAAAGTTTTCCTCAGATTTATCTTCACACACACACACACACACACACACACACACACACACACACACACACACAATGTCTGAATGTAATAAAAATTTAAATTATACACAAGTGTTAAGGGCACACTGATTGTGAGAATATTATGATGAAATACAGGCCATGTTGCTACTTCCTGGATTAGGGCTCAGTTTTCAGGCCAGTGTGTGGTTCACTGTGGTTCTTGCCTCCATTCTGCGGCTCTGGTTTGTAGCTGAGCAGCTTTTCACTTTTCCCCACTGGTTAGTGCTTGGGTATTTTTTTTTAAGTCTTTTATTGGTGAATTATTCTATTAGATGTCCATCTAATTAGAAACAGGCAAGTATGGAAAGTATTCCTTAATGTGCACGTTGTCAGATATTAGATAAGCCTGGGAAAAAGAAATAGTTTTATTTTAAAACTTAGCAAGATCTAGCTTTTTTATACTACTTACTGTGATGGTGTAAATGAGGTGTCTCCTGTAAGTTTCAGGCATTTGAATAATTGGTCCCCAATTGGTGGCTATTTGGAGAGGATTAGGTGGCATGGTCTTGCTGGAGAAAGTATGTCACTGGGTGTGTGGGTGGGGTGGGATTGAGGTTTCAAAAAGACTTGTGCTATTCCCAGGGCACTCTCTGCCTCCTGCTTCAGTTCACAATGTGAGCTTCCAGCTGTTCCTGTCCTTTTTGCTCCACCTTCATGAATTCTAACCCTCTGGAACCCTAAGCCTAATTAAATGCTTACTTAGATAAGTTGCTTTGGTCAGGATGTTTTATCATAGCAATAGATAAGTAACTAATACATCACATTATTTTAGCTTAGTTACTCCCTCTACTGTAGCTTATGATAAATAGCTGCTTGACAAGAACTCAATGTCTAGTTCTTGTGTCTTTTTCTCATTTCTTTTTATTCTTTGAGAAAAATTTACATGAATATAGTGAATCTTAACCATTTTTCCCCTTCTCTTCCCACCGTCTCTACTTCCTTATCCAACACATCTTCCACTTCATATCCCCTCTCTCTCTCTTTAAAAAATTGCTCTGTTGCTTTTTAAATCAGAATAGACTCTATACAATCATACATTTGGATATTTGGTCCTCTTTTGACAGAACTGGTTGGGAAAGTGTAGGAGACTTGGTCTTGTTGGAGATGTATTACCAGGGGTAAACTTTGAGGTTTCAAAAGCCAACACCATTCCCAGTTAGTACCTTGTGCTTGTAGGTCAGATGGAAGCCCTCAGCTGCAGCCCTAGAACCATGAGTGCCCTGCTTGTTCCTGCCATGATGGTCATGGACTCCCTCTCTGAAAGCATTAAATACTTACTTTTATAAGTTTCTTTGGCCATGTTTTTGTTTTTGTCACAGAAATAGAAAAGTAAAACAATTACACACTGAGCCCAACCAGTCTCCCTATATTTGCGTGAATGTGGAGTCATACACAGGGGCATGGGAAACCTGTCTTCCTTCAGTGGCAGTCAACGGCCAATAGCTCCTCAGTCAGAAGTGAGACCTTGAGAGTCCTTCTCCCCTCCATACTGGAAAATTTCTCTGGTTTGGTCTTGTGCAGGTAACCACAGATGCTGTGAGTTTGTGTGTGCAGCCATCATGTTCAGAGAACTGTATTTGACAGCACCCATTTCCACTCTGTGATTCTTTTATTTTTTAATTATAAGAGCTTGGCCTTAGCTTAGGCTTGTTCCTAACTAGTTCTTTTTTTTTAATTGATATTTATTGAGCTCTACATTTTTCTCTGCTCCCCTCCCTGTCTCTCCCCTCCCCTTCAACCCTCTCCCATGGTCCCCATGCTTCCAATTTACTCAGGAGATCTTGTATTTTTCTACTTCCCATGTAGATTAGATCCATGTATGTCTCTCTTAGGGGCCTCATTGTTGTCTAGGTTCTTTGGGATTGTGATTTGTAGGCTGTTTTTTTTTTCTTTGCTTTACATTTAAAAAACACTTATGAGTGAGTACATGTGATAATTGTCTTTCTGGGTCTGGGTTACCTCACTCAATATGATGTTTTCTAGCTCCATCCATTTTCCTGCAAAATTCGAGATGCCATTATTTTTTTCTGCTGTGTGGTACTCCATTGTGTAAATGTACCACATTTTCCTTATCCATTCTTCGGTCAAGGGACATTTAGGTTGTTTCCAGGTTCTGGCTATGACAAATAATGCTGCTATGAACATAGTTGAGCACATGTTCTTGTGGCACGATTAAGCATCCTTTGGATATAATACCCAAAAGTGGTATTACTGGGTTTTGAGGAAGGTTGTTTGCTAATTTTCTGAGAAATCGCTACACTGATATCCAAAGGGGTTGTACCAGCTTCCATTCCCACCAGCAATACAGAAGTGTTCCCTTTACCCCACAACCTCTCCAGCATAAGTTGTCATCAGTGTTTTTGATCTTGGCCATTCTTACAGGTGTAAGATGGAATCTTAGAGTTGTTTAGCTTTGCATTTCTCTGATGGCTAAGGATGTTGAGCATTTCCTTAAGTGTCTTTCAGCCATTTTAGATTCCTCTGTTGAGAGTTCTCTGTTTAGGTCTGTACTCCATTTTTTTATTTGATTATGTGATCTTTTGGTGTCCAATTTCTTGAGTTCTTAGTTTATTTTGGAGATAAGACCTTTGTCTGATGTGGGGTTAGTGAAGATCTTTTCCCATTCTGTAGTTTTGTCTTGTTGACTGTGTCCTTTGCTTTACAGAAGCTTTTCAGTTTCAGGAGGTCCCATTTATTAATTGTTTCTCTCAGTGTCTGTGCTGCTGGGGTTCTATTTAGGAAGTGGTTCCCTGTGCCAATGTGTTCAATTGTACTTCCCACTTTCTCTTCTATAAGGTTCAGTGTGGCTGGCTTCATGGTGAGGTCTTTGATCCATTTGGAATTGAGTTTTGTGCATGGTGATAGATATGGGTCTATTTTCATTCTTCTACATGTTGATATCCAGTTATGTCAGCACCACTTGTTAAATATGCTTTCTTTTTCCAATTTGATATTTTTTGCTTCTTTATCAAAGATCAGGTGTTTGAAGATGTGTGGATTGATATCTGGGTCTTCTATTCTGTTTCATTGGTCCTCCTGTCTGTTCTTATGTAAGTATCAGGCTGTTTTCAGTACTGTAGCTCTGTAGTAGAGTTTGAAGTCAGGGATTTTAATGCCTCCAGAAGTTCTTTTATTGCCCAGGATTGTTTTGGATATCCTGGGTTTTTTGCTTTTCCAAATGAAGTTGAGTACTGTTCTTTCGAGGTCTTTGAAGAATTTTGCTGGGCATCCACTCTGTGATTCTTACATTCTTCCTACACCTCCTTCCTTGATGTTCCCTGAGCCTTTGTGGAGTGGGCGGGTTGATGTAGTTGTCCTGTCCATAGCTGAGTCCTCATGGTTATTTGTTTTCAGCACTTTGAGTCTCCATATTAATCACTATCTATGGCAATAGGAGTCTTCTCTGACTAGAGTTGAAAAAAGCAGACAGTCAGTGCTCTTGACCACTATGCCATCTCTTAATTATACAGTCCCGTAATTATATTTATTAACATATAAACTTATGTTTTTAATTAGTTTACAAACTGTTGGAATTTTATAAGACTTCATTGTATATTTTTAGTTTTGATTATTTTCCCTCCTATTCTTCCTTTTCCAACTCCCTATCCCCCTTCCCTCTTAAACCTTGAGCTCCTGGTATTCCCCCTTGCCTGTTTTTTTCATAACACCTATGTTCTACTGTCCACTCATATTGCATTTCTTACTCAGATTGCCATCTTACATGTATTCCCATGTAGCTTCTTCATGCATACTCCATTAACCCATTCCCCTCCCATTCACTTCTCCATCCTCATTACTCGGCTGCCTGCTCGGTCCTTCCTGCTCCTATATTCTCCTCCTGTTCACTTCTCCATCCCCATCTGCCTACTTGGACCTTCCTGCTCCCATATCCCCCACTCTGTTTTCATTCCCCTCCAGTTCACATCTCCATCCCTGTCACCCCACTGCCTACTCAGTCCTTCCTGCCTTACCCACTCTGTTTTCATTTCACTTCCATTCTACCAATCCTCCTCACTTCAGCCGTCCCTTCCCCCAAGGCTCACTTCTAGATTCCTGGCTTCCACAGATACTCCAGCATAAACACAGCAGATAGCAGATTGGAAGCTAAGAACCCACATATGAGAGAGCACTTGTAGCGGGCTGAATGCCTTCAATCGGCATAGTATTTTCCAGTTCCACCTATTGACAATTAGATGCTCAGCCCAGGAAGCAAAGGCCTGGGGGCTCATTGCAGAGTAATTGGTTTTCAGTCCATGTTGGTGGGTCCCAGTTTAATGTCACCAGTGACTGTGGCTCTGGCGATGTTCTTGCTTAGGAAGAAACAAAGGCAGATGGGTAGCAATGCTTTGTCCTCAGAACTCTTTATATGTGGACCACTTATTGGAAGAAACTGCCTGCTTTGAAGGTGGGTCATCTCCCCTCCCCTCATCGTGTCTGATTAATCCTCTCTGGAAATGTCCTCATTGCTGGGTTCAGAGGTTTGTATTGTAGGTGATCCTAAACCCTATTAAGCAGGCATTTAAGATTAACATCTTCCAGAAATTCCACCCCTGAACACTGCTACACTGACGACCAAGCCTTCAACACATGAGTTTTGGACATTTCAGATACAAACCAGAGCAGAACTTTATTTCAGAGCTCTCTGAGCATACCATTAGAGACACTGTATTTGGTTTTTCATGTATGGGTCTATTCATGGAGACTAGGAAACAGATTACACAACAAATAAAAATCAAAGTCATTTGAGATTTAGACTGATTTTTTTGTCTTTGTGGAATAAGGGAAAGCTCTTGTAAAAGATACACTTTCCATTCATTTTATCCAAAACTGTTCTTGCCAGTCAGGGAAACTTAATCCATTCCAAGTACCAAATCATTGACTGCACAACGATTCATTAACATAATCAGTCACAAAGGGAAATGGCTCAGCAGGTAAGGACACTCGCTGTTCAACGTGAGCACCTGAGTTCAAATCCCCAGCACCCACGTAAACAGCTGCCATGCCTTAGTCCCAGGGCGGTAGGGGACAGAGTAGGACTCTTATTTGGGGCTTACTGGCTGTCAGCCTTACTCCAGGTTCAGTGAGAGACCCTGTCTGTAGAATTAGGCGGAAAGTTATAGAACAGGCTTCTGTGCACATAACTCTAACCTCTAACTTGGGTATACAACACCACACATACACACACACACACACACACACACACACACACACACACACACACACACCCCACGCATGTGCATGAATGTACAAGTTAATCAATCAATGGAAATAGGGTTTTCTTTTAAAAATAACTAAATTTTAAAAAGTAGTGGTTTTTAAAAAAAACTACGTATCTTCTTTTTTTTTAAATTTCCTTTTATTTTTATTTTATAGTTATAGGTGTTCTGCCTGCATGTATGTCTGTCTATCATGTTTGTATCTGGTACCAAAGGAGGCCAAAAAAGGATGTTGGATTCCCTGGGACTGGAGTTACAGATGGTTGTGAGCCACCATGTAGGTGCTGAGAACTAAACCTTGGTCCTCTGTAAGAACAGCAAGTGCTCTCAACCTCCGAGCCATCTCTCCAGCTCTTAAAATGTGTCTCTTGCTGGATAGCATGCACACGGAAAAGTGTATTCATTGTAAGCATTCAACTCAATGTGCTTCCACAAACAGGCCACCCCACCTAGGCGGCAGCACCTGCATGGGGAGGCAACACTTGCGTTCCTTAGGCAAGCTGTCCAGCCGCTTATTCCAAGAGGAACCAACCACTGCTTGGACTTCAAACCCCATTTATTAATTGTTTCTGCTGCTGGAACTTTAAAAAAACACCACCACATGCTAAGGAGCCTTTAAAACATTTCTAATATTTTGTTGAGGCCCAATGACTCCCAACTATATTTCATGTATTTAAAGGGTGCAATCTGATGTGCTTTGACATATGAATATGTCCATGAAGCCATCATCACAATCAAGATAATGAACATACCCATCATTCCTAGGCTCTTCTTCTCTACCCTCTACCCCACCCTCCACTTCTCTCCGCAGGCTATCCGTGATCTGCTTTCTGCCACTGTACATCAAGGTTTCCTAGAATCTGATCTAAACAGAATAATATGAAATTCACATCTTTTCTCTTTCCATCCCCGTAATTTCCTTGAGATTCACCTATGTTTTCCTCCTGCACGTCATTACTTTGTTACTTTTTATTGCTGAGTAGTGTTCCTTTGTGTGTATATACAGATGTGTATATATACATGCATATATATACACACATATATGCATATATGTAATACAAGCAAAAGATATATATATATATAAACAAATGTATAAAAGTGTGATATAAAGTGAAATACATATATCTTATATATATTACATTTTTATTCATTTGCTTGCTAGAAAATACTTTTTAGCATCTGACTAATTTTGCTTCACATTCTTCCTGATGTTTATAAGCCTTGGAGCCAAGAGCAAGGTTACGTCCCATGTGTGTGCTTAGTTTTTTTTCACCTGTACAGTGGGATAGTTCAGAAACAACATTAATTGCCTAATAGTACAGTCATGAGGACTAAAGGAGTTAATACATTGGTCTCCTGTTATCCAAGAGGGATTGGTTCCAGTTGTCTCACCTGCCTAGAAACCAAAATCCAGATGGACACAAGCCCCTCAGGGTTTAATGTTTGCACACAACCTCTGTGTATCCTTCCGTGCATTTTAAATCTGCTCCAGATTATTTGGAACACCCAGTACCAGGCAAATGCTTCGTGCATAGCTGCTTTATCTTGTTCTTAGAAAATTATGACAAGAAAAGGGCTTGTTCAGCACAGAGCCAGTTGTTTTCTTCTGAATATATTAAGTCTGAAGTTGCTGGAATCTGTGGGTGTGAAACTCTTGGGTATAGGAGCTTGACCGCATGCACACAGCACAGAACAGAGTCTGGCAGGTCAAGATTGAAGGGATGGATCAGCCCACGCTGTCTCACTGTGTGCTGAGTACTGGGTGTGGATCTACGGAGGCCTTCATCACTGCATTGTGGGCCTGAGGGGTGTTCTGAAGATGCTGTGGTTTCATCCACAGCCTTGGTTAGTGTTAGGACTGGCACCTAAGGCAATCAGAGAAGGGAAGTTTGTCTTCAGCCCTTCTCCCCTTGGAGCATTTGGTCTTCTCTGCCAGTATTGGAAGGTTGGCCTCTCCTTTTGGCCCCATTTTCTCAATATCTTTGTGATCTTGATCCTGACGATAGATGGGTCCACTTCTATCAGAACTACCCCATGGAGATTTCCAGTTTCTCATTAAGTTTGAGTTATTCTCGGCCCATCAATCCACACAGCAGCATGCACCTATGTGTTGGCAATGGCTGTGCAGTAGGTGTGCTAGGTTGCTTCACTGGTGCTGTGATAAAACACTGACCAAAACCATCTTGGAGTGGAAAGGGTTTGTTTGGTTTAAGCTCTTGGGTAATAGAACATCCCCGAGGGAACTCAGGACAGGAACTCAAGGCAGGAACCTGGAGACAGGGACTGAAGCAGAGACCACGGAGGAATGCTGCTTACTGGCTTGCTCCCCAGGGCTTGCTCAGCCCTCTTTTTATACAACCCATGGCCACCCGCCCAGGAATGGCTTTTCCAATCGTGGGTTCAGTCTTCCTGCATTAATAATCAAGAGACCGTCTCACAGACATGCCTGTGGTTTTTTGAATGCAAATGTTCCCCATTGGTTCATTTATTTTCAGTCTTAGTCCCCAGTGGATGAACAGTTTGGAAGGATTAGGGGGTGTGTTGTTGGAGTAGGCAGGGCTTTGTTGCAAGAAGTATGTCTCTAGAGGTGGGCTTTGAGGTTTCAAGACCCCACACCAGGCCTACCTAGTCAGTCTCTCTTCTCTCCCCCCCCATCCCCACTGCCTGCTACCTACTCTCTCAGCTACTGCTCCAGCACTAAGCCTGTCTGCTTCCCTTTGTGATGGTCATGGGGGACTAACTCTGAAATGTAAACAAGCTCCCAATTAAATGCTTTATTTCGCAAGAGTTGCCTTGGCCATGGTGTCTCTTCACAGCAACAGAGTAGTAACTAAGATAATGCCCATAGGCCAATCTGATGGAGGCAATGCCTCAGTTGAGGTTTCCCTTTCCCTGGTGACTATAGTCTTTGTCAAGCTGACAAGAACTGACCAGCACACTAGGGTGTGCTAGAAAACTAGTTGCAACTTCCAACTTTAGACGCTTACATGTGGCATTAGATTCATCCACAGGGAACTGTGGTATGCCCTGAGAATCCCAGGCATTCAGCAGACTATTAAAGCAGGCAGCTACATTGTTTAGGGAATATTTCAAAATCTTGATATAGTGACTTGTAAGGCCTTAATAGCTGCGGGGCATGGTGTTATAGATATTAGAGGCTGGGGACAGAGAGAGGGCTCAGTGGTTAAGAGGATGCACTGCTTTTCCAGAGGACCCAAGTTTAGCTCCCAGTGTCCATGCTGGGTAGCTCACAACAGCTCTAGGTGATCTGACATTCTTCTGGACTATATGAGCATCTGCACTCCTGTGTGCAAACACACACACACACGCACGCACGCATGCACGCACACACACACACACGCACGCACGCACGCACGCACGCGCACACACATACACACCAGTAAAAATCAATCTTATAAAAATCTAGTATGTTGCAGGTATTTAAAAAAGGGAAATATGTGCTTTTCCAAGAGCAGTTAGGAAGGCAGTGTAAGGCGAGTGGGCATCGCGAAGAAGCTAGAATGGCGTTTCATAGCGTTTGCAGACAGGACCTGTAGGCCTTTCCTGAGCGCTGCCTCTCACTGTGCAGAGCTCAGTAGGGGGAGCTAATGATCTGAGGCTGTAGCCCTGGCCACTAGATACCTGGAGCTTTGCTAAGGCTGAAGAGCATGACCACAGTACAGTCCAGCTCTCCTCGCCGGATCAGGCTCCCACAGCACTGCGATGCTGATGCTGCTACTGGCCAGTTGTTAGAAAATGGTAGGGGCTGTGTCCAATGCAACAGGTCATCCTGGAGATCATCTATATTTGAGATTGCTGACTCAAGATCAAATTCTCAAGAGGCTTCTCCGGTTCTCAATAACTGGAGCTACATCTCTTTTAGCCCAGTGGAGTTCATGACTTCCTGATACGCAGCCTGGTTCCCCCCAAGTTGCTCTGTCCTGGTTCATTGTCTCTCCCCCGGAATTCTGTGGCCTCCACTCACATTCTTCCCTTGATTAGATACTTCTTTTTCCTTATTACTTGTAATTTCGTAGATGTATTTTACCTTACATGTTTTTAAGGCAATTTATACTTAGCCCAGGCTTCATTTCTCATGAAGATGACCTTGAAATCCCAATCTTCCTCTCCCGAGTGCTGGGATTGTAGGTGTGCACCAACATGCCTGGCTTTCCAGTTCTTTAATGACCTCTATTATCTTTGCCACCTGAGTTTCAGGTTACTATGTCTATAATCTTAACAGTCTGGTTTGGCCATTAATGAAATCCTAGTTTTTTCATGTGCTGCTGCAGCTCCTTAGAAACAGGGCATTTCTGGAAGCTTGTTTTCTCCATGTATTCCACAGTGCCCAGTACAGTATTGAGGAAAGGATCCATCTAATAGCTACATCAGCCCATACAGTGTTGCAGGTATGGAGCCCAGTATTTTTTTGAAACTAAATCTGGTACAATCTGAGGGACTGTCTTCAAGGAAAAGCTATAAGATTAAGGGTACAACATCAGAAGCAAAACTGACTGTATTTGTAAAGGAATCTCTAGGGTCCTTTTGTGCACAAAAGGGGATCCGGAGATCAAGTAGTCCTGAAACTTAAAGTAGAGATTAGACATGTTTTGGCTTTCTTAGTTTTTTTTTCTTCACCTATTGTGTACAGACTGAACCCCCAGGCTTTGCTGTTTCTCTCACAGTTGCATCCTCTGGCTATGTGGGAGAGCACCCCCTGACTTAACTCCAGAAGACAGATCTGGGTGTACAAGTGTCCTGGAGAAAAATGTTGGTTGGCAATTAAGCATCAGCAACATCACTGACTTTTGAGGACTGAGGTAGCCCTTAAAGACAAAGATCTGTGCATCTGCCATGTACTTGTCATAGACACGGAAGTATCTGTGCCTTTGCAGCAGGTATTTCAGTGCATCCCTCTGAGTCATTTCCTTCACAGAGGCTGCTATTGGAGATCTAGCCAGCTGATGTCGCTATGGGACCGCGAATACAGCCACATTCAGGGTTTAAAAAAAAAGCCCCAACAACTTGGGCTTAGTGTTGTAGCCCTGGAAAGGAGAACCTCCTCCCTACCCACAGTTGCGTGACCTCATCTCTTCCCCTGCCTGTATAGTTTATAAAATTGAGGACCCGCTGACGGATTTAATTTTGATGGAGAATTACCTGTAGGCAAGAGGACAATCAAACCCATACTGCTAAGGAGAGGGAGGCTATCATCTGTGTTTAGCAAATGGAGAGTGTCAGGCTAATGATTTGCCGGTGCCCCTTTCCTCTGCTATATACTTTCGACTCCATCTTGTTAGGTACTGTGAGCTCAGAACCAGGACTGATTAATAGAAAGCGCGATATTTTCCAGGCATCTGACTTCTTTTTCCCTTGCCTGCCCCTCAGCTATTTGGACCATCAGAAGAGTCGAGAGCAAATTTAGAATTTCCAGTCAGTTGCTGGGTGCAGAGTTCTAGCAACTGTGGGGACTTGGTAGGTGAGGAATTTGAAGGCCAAAGCTAAGACTTAGAAAACTACTGTTTGATAGGAAATTTTACTGTCTCCCTATTTGATCTCTACTGTAAGCCATGTCTGTCGCAGGTCACGGAGGGACCAGTAAAACCTTTTAGTGTTTAAAGTCCGGTTCAGCTCACTAATGGAGACTAACAGAGCTTATGTGGTTTGCAGAGAGCTCTCTTTGATCTCATGTCAGTCCTAGGATAGTCAGCTTGGGTGACATAGCAAGGTGCCACATTCAGGGATGGAGGCTTAATTGGCATTGTGATTTACTCATAGCTCTGGAGGCTGGGAGTCCAAGATCAGGGTGCCAGCTGTGTTAGTTTCCCCTGGGCTTACACGTGGCCATCTTCTCCCCATGCCCTCACATGGTATCCTAACTCTTTCTTACACAGATGCTATCATTTCTGATTAAGGTTCGCACTAGTCCCACATGTTAACTTAGTTTCCTCCTTAAAGACCCTTCTGTGAATACAGCCTCCTTCTGACATGCTGGGTATTTTCACTCAGCACGTGGATTATAGAGAGCAAAAGACCCCACTGTTAGGGTTTCAATCTAAAACGTTTCCCATGAGATCATCTTCTGACTGGCCCCTCACCTGTGCCTGTGAAGGCTCTGGAGACTTGTGTAGGTGAAGCTTGTTTGGCAGACGCAGACCATTAGTGGTGGATCCTGGACAGGGATCGCCCTTCATGGCTCACCATGATGTGATGAGCTACCCCCTCAGCACCTCTGCCACCACAGATGGGATTGCTCCTGCTGCCATGCCTGCCTCACCAGGATGGACTGAAATCTCTGTGGAGCCATGAGTCCAATACATCTTTCTTCATCTAAGCTGCTTCTATCAAGTATTTTGACATAGTGACAAGAGAAGTGAAGCCCCCTCCCTAGTCTAGGTTGGAGGTGACTCATCTGAGATATCGACTTGATTAGCTAATCTCCAAGTTTCTTAGCTTGGCTGTGCTCTTTTGAGTTTCATAAAACAGATAGAGGAATTACAAGCATATAATGCTCCCTAATCAGAATCATGAGACCAAAGAGAGTCTCTGCTCGTGCCTGAGGGGCTCTCGGCAGACCACATAACTTGGGAGAACATAGCCCAAGCCAGTTGTTGGTGAGGAGCTTTTGTTTGAGCCCAGTGCATGCTAATTTGGTCTCCTTTCATTTCTTAGGGCCTTTGAAAGCATCTTAAAGTCTCTGTCCTATCAACGTGCTCAAAAATTAACTTACTGAAGAGTCAGTGCAAAAAATAATTGATAGGATACTTTTTGATTGCAATATGAAGTTTTGACCTTTTGATACATGAAAGTAAGGCAGGTGGATCTAAATAACATGCAGATAATATGGTTTTATTATAAATAATAAGCAACAAAGCTTGGGTTAGAAAGTAAAGGTAAATAAAAGGAAGAAAAATCAACTTCTACAGAGCTGTTCTTTTTTTATTTCTTTCTAGGTATCAACATATTTACTAAGGAAAGAGATTATATTATAGCATTTAAAAAGCTCACATACACAAAATAATAATTATGTTTGTATGGGCACACATATGTATGCAGGTGCACATACTTGTGTATGTGTGTGCATGTGTGTGCATGTGTGTGTGTGCAAGCACGTGCATATGCACACAGGTGGAGGCTAGAGGTTTACATCAGGTGTCTTCCTTAATCACTTTACACTTTATTTATTGTGACAGGGTTTCTTGCTGGACCTGGTGCTCACTGATTCAGCTACACTGACTGGGCAGTGAGCCTCAAGGGTCGTCCTTGTCTTTCCTCCCCAGTGCTAAGATTAGAGGAATACATTGCTAAGACCAGTTTTTTACAGGAACTCTTGGGGATTAAACTCAGGTGTGCACAGAAAACACTATTAACAGAGCTGTCTTCTCAACCCTGTTTTTGTTTCTTTATTGCCATCCTCTCTCTCTCTTCTCTCTCTCCTGTTTCTTAACAAAGAAAATAAGACTTTATTTTGTGCTGTTATTTTCCGTGCTGGGGATTGAATCCAGGGCCTTGTAAATGCTAGGCGAGCACTCGGGAGTGCATCATTAGCCTGGAATAGAAAATTTTAAATGTAAACAAAGGCTCTCGAATTAGAAACTTAATGGGCATTGTGAATTAATTTAATCATATTTTTGGAATGTGTGGATTGAATGCCGAGCCATTCAGCTCTCTCTGGGCTGGAGACAAAGTAGTGAACACACCAGACAGCATTCCTGTCCTTGCATTCTTGCAGGAAGACAGAACACAGGTAGCAAATCAATGCATGCTGCCTTTCGTCAACTCCACATGCATTAAAAATCCTATGATGATTGGATGCATTTTACATCACTGTTGATCTGTCGTGATCCCTGCCAAAACCATGAGATATAAACAATTTCAGGATGGTCACTGAGAGCTTGAAAGAAAATTCCAGCGACAGTATGAAGCACTCCTTTGATGTCTATGAGCAAACGGTTATGGGACAGAGTGGCAGCAGCGACATACCCGAGGGGAGTAGCATCTTTCCGCAATCTGGAGTCCGTCAGGCCCACCCTGTCCCCTCGCCCGTGGGGTTGTGCTCTCTGACAGCTCTAAGAAATGCTGCATGATAGATGGCCTTAATGAGGTCTTCAAAATGCAATCATAGGCTTGTTGCGATTGGACCAAAACCAAATTCAGCCAGGTGGAACTCAATGCGAACGCTTTGGCTTCTCTTAACTAATTTCATGCCTTTAAAATGCACACAAGAGGGTGTATATGATACATGGTAAAACCTGAGCCCAAGAGATCAAAGAATCTCCCTTAGTGAGGGCAAGAGCATGGTCGGTAAAAAGGAAGCATCGTGCCTATCTGCGTCAGCCGTGGCTTTCTTTTTAGCGTACATAAAACAGCAGCGCGCGACCCAGTGGATAGTTTCCGAGGTCATGAAGTGTGGTGGCGTATTATGTACAGAGAGGTGACCAAGCTGCTACATCTTTGAAAGTGACCTGGAAGCCCCTGAAGTATTTGCAGGGCGCCCTGAGAACAGCGTGTTGGGCCTGTTGGCAGAATGAAGAACCCAGTTATTTTGTCTTGTCTCTCCCACCAAGTTCCTGCGTGAATTTTGGGACTCAATTCTTCTCAGGCTCAGTTTCTTTGTTGGCTGCATCATAATTATCCTGGATGCTTAGTTAGAGTATAAATGATGGTCTCCAGATATTGGTTTATGCCGTCAGCCAGTGATCACACAGGACTGTCCAGTAGGTCTGTGATGCTAAGGGTATAACACAGAAGAAGGCAAAGGCAGTCCATTCCTTCAGGGATGACTGTGGAGAGCGTACTGATCCAGGTGCTTTTTTCTGGTTCCTTTTGGTTTACTTGCCCAACTCAAAAAAAGGTGACATTTAGTGTGGGAGAACCACACGTCCTTTAATAACTTGTCTAAGCAGAATTAAAAAGAAATAGACATCAGTGAACGGATTGCATGGCCTCTCAACAGGTTACCTGGGAATTGTTTAATTCATTCAACAGCAGGATAGGGTCTTGTAAGAGGACTTGGCCTTTAGGAGGGGAGACGTCACTTTAAAGAAACTCCTTCTCAGTGCTGTAGATGTCACCTAAGGACGAACACCTTCTTCTCCAACCTCTGCTAGCTCTAACTCCCTACACATTCATGTTTCCAACATTTTGCTTTTAGGTCATTATTATTATTACCATTGTTATTATTATTATTTTTTTTATGAGACAAGGTTTCTCTGTGTAACAGCCTTGGTTGTCCTGGAACTCACTCTATAGACCAGGCTGACCTCGAACTCACAGAGATCCACCTGCCTCTGCCTCCCGAGTGCTGGGATTAAAGGTGTGTGCCACTACCGCCCGGCTTTGTTTTTCAATCTTAATTTTATTTTTTGATTATGCGTATGTGCACATAGGTGCAGATGTACCTTCACGCAAGCCCTGGATCTCCAAGCTGACTCCTAACATGGCTTAAACAGCATTGGTGCTTCAGGCACTTTTGTTGGATCTCCAGGAGTTGGAGTTGGCCATGTGGGTGCTGGCCCTTGAACCCCAGTCCTCTGGAGGAGCAGCCAGTCCTCTTAACCCCTGAGCTATCTCTTCAAGCTGAGATAATTTATCCTGGCAGGGGGGAGTAAAGGATTGAAATGATTGACATAAGCTTAAATCAGGATATAGTCCTACCTAAATGCTTCCCACTTTAGAGGCAACAGTACTTTGGGAAAATAACTGATTTAAAAAAAATATTGGTTCCAGATAATAATCAGTAAAGAAGGAATGTGAACTTGCCCATCCCACCTTCTTCCAGGGACCGTGGAAACTGTTACCATCATGGCCATTTGTTTGCATGCTAGCCATGTTAGATGGACTTACCAGGATTTTTTTTTTTTTTTGGTTTTTATCCCCTTTGTGTGTCTGTACACATGGTACTATAGATGGAACCTAGATCTTTGCATAAGCTGGACAAAGCTCCACCCGTGAGCTCTCTCCCCAGTAACTAAGTTACTAATTAGTAACTTTGGTTTTAATGTCCTTATTTCGTATTGCAAATTTTTATCTCACAGCTTTCCGATTCAAATCCATCTATCGTCTGAGAAAATCTACCTCTTGAAAGAGCAAACACTGTCACTTTAACTCCAGACAGCTATGCTTCTATTTAATTTCTCAGAATGGCTCTTTTGTTTTAATTTTTAAAATGTGTGTTAGATGGCAGGATGCTATGTATGTGCTGGAGCAGGGTATATGTTAGAGAACCTGAGAAGTAATGGAAGCAGGAAATACAAATCAGCTATAGTTCATAGTCCTGTGTCTGATGATTCATTTTTTTTAAAGAAAAATGATTTCTTGATTTAACTTCAAGTGTGCCTTTTTAAAAAGTACATAAAGAAGTCTTCTTGTTCTTTTTTGCTGTTAACACTGACTGACAGCATCCTAGCCAACAGGCAGTGCCTGCCATCCTGAAGAATACTGACAAATATTTATGATGGTTCAGGCTTGGTTCACATTATCTGTGTAACCATTTTTTTTTTAAATCATTGTCAGCTTAATTCAATGTGAAGTGTAGGGAAAGGATGTTTTTCACAGTGAACCATGATCAAATAAAAGCACTTTCCTGTTAGCTGAGGCTTAATCAACGAGAACATCAGCATTCAGTATACAGCTCCGTCCTGCCATGGAATGTATGTGTTCTTCCCCTGGTCCCATTTCCCGTTGTTTAAGGGATAGGGCGCTATTGCACACAGTCATTCTTGTACCCAGAAGACTCAGCAGTAACGGGGAAGGACTGTCTCTGTAGTTCTAGTTCCAGGGACACAGTTAGGAGTGGTCTAGGACTTTGTGCTTCACTGCAGAGCAGTCATTGGGGGAAGAAATGGCCCACTGTTGCTCCTTTTACAGCTGAAGAGACGAAAGCAGAAGGGAGTGAAGGACGGCTCTTTGAGTGGAAACAGCATTTCAGCAGCCTGAGCAAATGCAGTGCAATTGGAATGGAGCAGCCATTGTGTCCACAGACAACAATCTGCTTCCCTTCCTTTCCATGTAGAAACAGAAGGAGGACGTCAGTGTCATATCATGTGTCCTATGCTTGAGCTATTTCTTTTGAGGTCAGAACTATTTCTCTCACTTTATAACTGAGGAAACACTGAACTCAAATGACTAAATTCCATGCCCAAGGTCACAGAGATGTTGCTATCATTTGAATTTGGAATATCTCTCAAAAGCCGCATGTTAGGGCTTGTGCTCAGGGGTTGAGAGGTGGTGGACTCTTCATAGAGATGGAGTCTGGTGACAGGAAGTCAGGTGATGAGACGTGTACCCCTGAAAAGAATATTAAGACTCTAGTCCTTTCTTCTTTCTGTCTTGGCTTCCTGGTCCTTGGGGAGAAAGTAACATTGTGCTCCCACGTGCTCCCACTGTGATGTTTTGCTTTGCCATAGGCCCCAAATCAACAGTAAAAATGTCTAAGAACCAGACTGTCTGAAACCATGAGCCAAAATAAACCCTTCCATGCTGTTTATCTCTGTTGTAAGGAGGGGCCGGCTACTTGTTTGTCCCCGCTGCCCAGCTAGCTTAGCCCCGAAATAACCACACAGAAACTGTATACATTAAAACACTGCTTGGCCCATTAGCTCTACCTTCTTATTGGTTAACTCTTACATCTCAGTTTAACCCATTTCTATTAATCTGTGTATTGCCACGTGGCAGTGGCTTACCAGGAAAGATTCTAACTAGCATCCGTAGGCAGAGGATTCATGGCGTCTCTCTGTCTCCTGCTTTCTCCCTCCCAAAATTCAGATCTGTCTTCTCTGCCTACCTAAGTTCTGCCCTATCAGGCCAAGGCAGTTTCTTTATTCATTAACCAATACAAGCAACACACAGAGGGGACTCCCACATCACCTCCCCTTTTCTGTTTAAATAAAAAGGAAGGTTTTAACTTTAACATAGTAAAATTACATATAACAGGTATCAAGCAAGAGTTACAGTTACAATATTTCTATTTACTTTATCTTTTATCATAACTAAGGAAAACTAACTATAACTATCTATGTATTCTTCAACTCCATCAAAGACTACAGAAGGATAATATTATCTAAGTAAACAGGAAGTGACAACACACAGAGGGGACTCCCACATCATATCTCTGATAGCTTGTCATAGCTAATGTGTAGTTAATGAATAAAAGAACAAAACTTTTGAGTCATAAAATCCTGCACATTTGTCTCAGTTTTCACCATTGTGATCAAGCATAAACAGCTTGAAAGAGAAAGTTTGTTTTTGTTCATGGTTTCTGTTTATGCTGCATTGGCTTTATTACTGTGGGCTGAAGGAGAGACAGCCCATCATGGCTTCAGAAACACATGAAGAGAAGACTGTTTATCCCATGGTGGTCAGGAGGCAGAATGGTGATAGAAAGTAGTCAGTACCAAGTTGTAACCTTCAAATGCATGCTCCCGATGACAAGCTTCTCAGGACCTCCTGCCTTTCAGTAGTCAATTCAAATTTGAATCCATCAATGTAATCAATTTATAAAATAAGAGCTCTCATGATATATCACTTCCCCAAATCCCCTGCCTGGGCACTGCATGCAAGACAGCATGTCTTTAATATACCAGTATTTTGGAGGAATGCTTTACCCACATAACAACAATAACTTTTTTGAGGGGGAGGAGTGTTGTTTTTCAAGACAGGGTTTCTCTGTGTAACAGCTCTGACTGTCCTGGAACTATCTCTGTAGACCAGGCTGGCTTTGAACTCGCAGAGATCCTCCTGTCTCTGCTTTCTGAGTGCTGGGATTAAAGGCATGCCCTATCACAGCCTGGCTAACAAGAACTTTGAAAGAAAATTATGTTGTGTATTTATAGATGATATTCCATATTCATAGAATTTTTAATCTCTCCAGCCCAACCGCACAGCAGGTCCACTTTTACATAAGTGCCCGAAGCTGATCTACAGTTCTCGTGCTTATACAGCAAACACTTTAAAGCCAATTCCCAAGCCCTTTTTAAAGATGGAGCCAGTTCCCAAGCCCTTTTAAAGATGGAGTCAGTTCCCAAGCCCTTTTTAAAGATGGAGCCAGTTCCCAAGCTTTTTTTGTTTAAACTCTACGAGAAAGGGTCTTACTATATGGCTTAGCTGGCCTTGAACTTTCAATCTTTGCACCTCAGCCTCCTGAGTGGTTAGATTATAGGCAGGGGTGCCACCATAACCTGAGCTAAGAATGTTAAATATTTCTTATGGTTTTTATTTACTGACTCCTCAAATATCTATCACGTTCATACGTAATAATTTTGGCAGAGGTGCTGAGTTAGCAATTTGTCTCATTGATAAAATCAGGCCAATTTAATATATTATAATGAAGGTGTGCAAAAAATTGAAGTTGTCCTTATTGCTTTTAACTAGGACATGCACTACTCTAGAAATTCCATTTCCATTGATTTCTGAAAGACTTACATCTGACATCTAAAGATAATGGTCTCTTTTTCTTTAAAAATGGTCTCTTTTGGACAAATTGGGTCAATTAAAAAATTTCAAATTCTCTCTCCTCCTCCCACTCCTTTCCCCCAAGACATACTGCAAAGAAATGCTCATGAATCTGGTGGGAACTCAGACATCCCAGTCTTCATGGTCACTTTGGACCCTGCACAAAAGTGCCCTACTATGTTGGGTCCTGCATGGTTTTTGGGCATCCTTCCAGTGCCAGCTGGGGAATAACATCCTCTTCGAGTGCCAAGATCCTTCTGCATCTCCCTAGATGCTGTCCCAGGGCCATTGGTTCTCCACAGAGCTTTCAGAGGAGAATCTGCTGAAACAGCCAGGTGATGGGGAAGGAAGCGAGGGTGAAGTGAGACAGGGAGTACTGGGCATAAGCACCATGTCTGTGACAATGGAAGCTCAAAAGTGTAGATAACTTGCTGTTTCTGGCTGTTAGGGGATTCTGAGTGAAAACTGATGCTTCCCAAGAGTCAGTGTGTAAGTCAAGTCTGCTGAGTCCAAACTCTGGTCCATGAGTAAGGTTTTATGTGAGGTTTATTACAAGTTGCAACCTGAGAGATGTGTTGGAAATAGCTGGCCAAGTCAAGAATGGTGAGTTGCCTGAGAGTTGGTGATGGAGTGAAGGAATATACGTAACAGGCAATGGATGAAGTAGCTACTTCTTACTCATGGGAGGCACATTGCAAGATGCCCTATTGGAGCATGAAACTGTGGTTAGAACTGAAACATAAATGAATAGAAGTATATATATATATATATATATATATATATATATATATTTCATTTATTTATTTATTTATTTATTTATTTATTTATTTATTATGTATACAATATTCTGCTTCCATGTATGCCTGCAGGCCAGAAAAGGGTGACAGATCTCATTACAGATAGTTGTGAGCCACCATGTGGTTGCTGGGAATTGAACTCAGGACCTCTGGAAGAGCAGCCAGTGCTCTTAACCACTGAGCCATCTCTCCAGCCCCTAGAAGTATATATTTATATATATATATGCATGTTAATATATAATGAATATTATGTAATCTTCACATATGATATGTAATGTGTATATTATATACATAACCTCATTTTTCTTTATAAAATACCTATGATAAAGTTTAATATGTGAATTAAGCTAGTAAGAATATCAGTAATTACTAATTGCAAAATAGGACAATTATGACAACATTGTGTAATAAAATTTGTGGAAATGTGCCCCCAGTCTTTCAGAATCTCCCATGTACCTCAGCAACCTCAGCATGGGTTTATGTCATCTCTTCTTAAACCACAAACTTCCATCTTTTTGTCTAAAGAAAGCGTTTTCCTGATTTGCTTGGTGTATCTGAATTGCCAGCTGGTGCAGGAGAATTGTCTGTATTCTGTCAATTATATTTTAAATAAATGCTGATTGGCTAATAGCCAGGCAGGAAGCATAGGTGGGAAAACCAGACGGAAAGTAGAGGTGGGGCAATGAGAAAAGGAGTATTCTGGGAAGCAAGAAGCTTCCTCAGCAGTCCTGCCCAGACCACCGAAGAAGCAGGATGTGACCTGCCCCATTGAAAAAGGTACTGAGCCATGTGGCTAACATAGATAAAGATAATGGGTTAATATAAGCTACAAGAGCTAATAAGAAGCCTGAGCTAATGGGTCAATCAGTTTTATAACTTATGTAGACCTTCTGTGTGATTCTTTGGGACCTAATGACTGTGGGACCTGGTGGGAGGACAAAAACCAACCAGGCCCTCATGTTACAGCCAACATCAATACTTTTGTACTCTGGGACTGTTATTAGGTGAAACAGGGCTACTTAAAAACAAGCACTGTGATTCCATGAGTTGATCTGGTATCAGACATGACTGCTCAGAGAGGAGCAGGTAGGTAACTGTTGTGTTTTGGATAAACTGAGCTGAGGGATGACTCAGGCCCTTGTCTGGATGGAGTAGAAATATGCATGAGTACTGCCATTGGGACCTAAAACCACACAAAATGAGGCCTCAGGTAACTGAGGCCTACATATATCATGTGAGGAGGCTCAATAGCAGGTCTTTTTTCTTTTTCAGAGATTGGTAGGTAGAGTACGATGTGTATGGGTGGGGATGGAGACATTAAGAGATGGAGTTTGTCAATGGAACTGGGACCAAATCAAGAAAGGTTAACCATGTTAACCATGATCACCATTGTCAGTCATGGCTAAGAACAATGGGGCAAGTACTAGTCAGTGTTCTGTACAGGTACAGAACCAAGAGAACGCATTTATATATTTTTTGAGACAGGATTTCTAACTATATATCCAAGGACAACCTTGAACTTCTAATTTTCCTGCCTCAATGCCCTACATGCTTTCTCAGTTGTTGGCCTATATGCCCATCATCTCTGGAAACACAGACACACCTAGAAATGTGCTTGACCATTTCCTAGATGTTTCTCAATCCAGTCAAGTTGGCAGCAAATGTCAATCTTGATAGAAAGCTGCAGAAGTTTTGGAAGCAGAGGTTGGCTCTGTAAGAGGGAGAATGGCTAAATTCAAAGAATAGGTCAGAGCATCTTTTGTTCTAGGCCAGAGATTATCAGAAGAAAGACAGATCCTGTTCCTCCCTTAATCACAGTCCTCCCCTCTACAAAAGCATCTAGAATCTATATGTGCCATAGTGAAAAAGGCACAGGCGCTGTGTAAGTGGGCACAGTTTTCTACAACAGAGTTCCTAAAAATTTCTCAACGTGACCTCCTTCTACCTGAGAATTTTTAAGTGACCTTAAGTATGTAGGTATAAAAAAATAAAAATTAATTAAGAAAAATATCTTCAGTTAAAATGACTATTAACAATTAATTCAGAGTTTTGAGAAAAATTCATTTACAACATTTCTTCAGCACCAGCTAAGTGATAGTTACTAGGTAAGACTTAAAAGAGTAAAAGGAGGAACTGTTTTTAGCCATCCAGCATCTTAGCTTTACCTGGAGAAATAGACACAAAGCAAGTACCTCTAATAAGAACTGCTAAATTCTATGCAGGAAAAAGACTGCATGTTGGTGGTCAGAAGCCCAATGTTATTATGTGAAAGGGCTGGCCTGAGTTTAGCTCCATCTGCTTCATTACTAGTCTCACACGTTAGAGAGATTTCCCCATCATTCTTTTCCTCCCTGTAAAAATTCTTTGTCACTGAATATACTGTTTAGATAATTTCTTGTACAGGTTCAGAACTTGATTGGGTTTCGTCAATATTATCTGAGCAGGAAGACAAAATGTGTTTACGCTAAGATTGCAGACAATCTCCTCCAAAATTAAAACGTTGCTTTAAAACAAACACATATATAAGCATCCAAATAAAGCACCTCTTTGCTTAGCCTTCTAAATTAACTTGGCATACCTAGAGAGAAGGTGCGGGTAGGAAGGAAGGCCCGAATTATGACTTTAACAGGACCTGACAGTTTCTTATTTAGATAGACCGTGCTCCTTGTTGACATGAAAAGTTCTGACCACACAAAGCCATAATTATCCTCTACTTTCTGCAAGAGCTGAATCCTTAACATGATCTGGGTGACATGTTTTCCTTTTTCTTGCTGTTATCAGTCTCTGCCCACTGGTCCTCAGCTCAGCTCAACCTGCAAAGATGAATTCCCAAATAATTTAACGAGACCCTTGTCTACAGCCTGCTTTGAAGCCATTATAGAACTCTTTGGCAGTGAGCCACCTCAAGGAATGCTTCCATCAGAATAGAGGTATCTTTCTTAGAGATGTCAAGTTTGGGGTGCCTGGCCTCTGAAGCCGGCTAATGCATTGCTTCTTTGCTAGGACAAGACAAGGGGCTCACTGGGATGACTAGAGCAATTATTTGTAGCTATCTGCCATGGGTAATCAGCCCCAGGTCAGCTGATGGGAGGCGGTGGCCTAGACATGCCTTTTCAGGATCAACGCTGTTATCCAATGACATCTTTGCCGTCAGCATCTCCTTGGACACGCTCAAGTTTCCAACATCTTTTGGCCCTGTTTAACTTTCTTGGATTTATATTTCTCCTATGTTTTAATAGTTCTTTGACTCAGAGGAGGTTGTCTGAGGCTTACTATGATCTATTTTTTCTTCTGCAATTTCTCTTTTATCCTACTTGACATGTTTTCTTGCTAAGTTCCCTTGTGATACAGCAAGAGTTCTTCAGCTATGGAAAACTTATTTCCTTTCAAGCTGTCAAATCATCACAAAGCACAGATAAAAGCCTTTCAGTGAAACTTGATATTTATTACAAGCAAGGAAAGAAATGTGGAAGTCGTAGGAAATGGCTACTCTCTGATGCAGACATTATGAAAGAGGAAGGGTTTGTCATTAGCTACTGAGCCTGTCGCCCTCATCATCGTCCTAGTCACAGCATCTTCACTAGTGTCATTTTTGCTTCAGTACCACTGGGTACTCTGTGTAGGCCATGTAGTACCCAAAATGCCATAAAAATGTGATTAGTCCTGCCTCACTGAAAGATGGAATTTAAGGCAAAGGAGCTCAATCTACACACAAATAAAAACAAGGTATATTTTGGAGGAGAGACCAAATGAGTTCAGATTACAGAAAATAATTGAAATATTTTTTTAAATATAATACTTTTTAAAAAAAATTAATGTGAGAAGCGTGCCGGGTCTAGAGGTCCATATTTGTGACGACCAGTTTTATGTCAACTTGACACAAGCTAGAGTTATTTGGGAGAAGGGAACCTCAACTGAGAAAATGTACCCACCAAACTGGCCTGTGGACAAGGCTGTGCTGCATTTCTTTGATTGATGATTGATGTGGGAGGACCCAGTTCACTGTAAGTGATGCCACCTGTGGGCTGGTTTTCCTGGGTGCTATGAGAAAACAGACTAAGCAAGCAATGAAGAGCTTAATTTAAGCAATGAGTAAGCAGACCTCTTCTAGGGCCTTTGCAATAATGTTCTGCCTCCAGACTTCTGCCCTGACTTTGTTCGGTGATGAAGTGTGTTGTAGAAATGTAAGTTGAAATAAACTCTTTTCTCTCCAAGTTGCTTTTTGGTCCTAGTGTTTATCACAGCATTGTAAACCCTCACTAAGACACTTGTAATGTTAGAATTCATGAAGTTAAGACAGAAAGATCAAGGGTTCAAGGCCTGCCTGGCTACATAACAAGTTTGAGATTAGTGAGGGATAGATAGAGAGATCCCGACTCAATACAGTAAAATATAGGTGTGCAGAGGAACCTTGGGGGTGACTGTCCAGGCAGCAACCTGTTTGTCATTTCTTATAGTTTTGGAAGTTGCTTGCTCTGTAATTCCTGTTTACTCAGGTAATATTACATCCTTCTCCAGTCTTTGATGAAATTGAAAATTAGATAGTTATAGCTACAGCTTTCCTTAGTCATAATAGAAAGTAGATTAGGTGCAAAACTCTGGACTCATCAAGAGAGGATAGATAAGGAAGTATTTTTTCAAGAATTTGCCAAATGCAAATGGACTGAACATTATGAATGAAATTCTTACTTGATAATTGTTCTTATCTTATATAGTTTATTTCTTTCCTTTATATTTAGACAGTACATGATAACTAATCTTATTGTATATAGTTTTACTCTGTTAGAGTTAAAACCTTTCTTTTTTGTTTAGACAAAATGGGGAAATGTTGTGGAATAATAATTTTGTACTGTAAAGATGTATTTTTGCAAAGACATCTTCTGATTGGTTTAATAGAGAGCTGAATGGCCAATAGCTAAGCAAGAAGAGTTTAGGCAGGACTTCTGGGTAGAGAGAAAAGAAGTGGAGATGAATCTAGGCATGGAAGAGACATCAGAGGGCACAGAAAGGAAACAGAAGGTGTCAGATGGAAGAGAGATAAAAAGCCATGAGGCAAAGTATAGATGAATATAAATGGCTAATTTAAATTATAAGAGGTAGTGGGACAAGCCTAAGCTATAGGCCAAGCTTTCAAAATGAATAATAAATCTCCATGTCATATTTTGTGAGCTGGTGGCCCAAAGAAAAATTCATCTACAGTGATCCTTTAATACACAGCTCCTCATGTTAGTGTGATCCCCAACCATGAAATTATTTTTGTTGCTACTTCATAATTGTAATTTTGCCACTGTTATGAATTGTAATGTGTTTTCTGGTGGCCTTAGGCAACCCCCATGAAAGGGTCATTTGACCCCCAAATGGGTCATTACCCACAGGTTGAGAACCTCGGTTAGAAAGGGAGAGAAGAGACAAATATTTTGGAACTCTGGAGAGGGGGCTATGCTAATCATCAAGCTTAGAGAGAGGTATGGGATCAGGGAGGCCACAGACCAATGAGTGAAGGGCTGTAGAGCTAAGATATGGAATAAAATGCAACTGGGTGTATGTGGGAACTCGGCACAAACTGCACAAAGGGCAGGGAAATGCACGCAGTCCTTTAACGTGAGGTTTGTTTCCTGTTGTCCTGGGATTTCTAGGGGGTCAAGTTGGCATTCTGCATACCTTAGGGTATTTGATAGTGCTATAAAAAATTTTTGATGCTGCCTGCTTTAGATAGAAATGAGATTTATTTGGATCATGATTCTAGTAGCTAAGGGGTCTGAACTGTTTGGTGTCCTGGCCGCATCACTTGGTTTGGCAATACAAAGGTGTGGTGGGACTAGTCTTTTGAATCCTGAGTAACTCCATGTTGTAGCAAGATGCCATTGAGCTGGAGTATGGCTAAAGCGCAGCCAAACAAGTTGTCTTTCTCATGGTTGGATGCTGTTTTCTGAGATCAGCAGAATCCTGATGTGAGCAAGGATACAGTGTGGAGCAGCACTGAACTTCCCCAGGATTAGGTTTTGCTTGTCTTATGTTGTCTGTCTTATGTGAGCCTGTGGTCGTTTCTAATACTTCATTGCTAGGCAGTGCTCTGAACTCAGGTTTGTGTTGATTGTCCTCTAGACTTAGAGCCAAATGAAAAGAAGGTGGACAGTGATTGGGACTTCTGGGTGCAGTACCTATCCATCTGTGAGTTACTCATGCTCCCAGAAGTAACCCTAATAAGCTCAGTTATTTGACCAAGGTACCTTCCTTATTTAGGGTGAATAGACATCCACCTTGTTCTTTACATCTCCACAGGACTGCCATGTAAGTAAAGGTACAGACTGTCTACACAAAACCAAATGTGGGTTTCACTTTTACAACCATCTCCCCTTGAGAGAATGAACTATGCAAAGCCTATATCGACACTTTCCATGAGCAGCGATCATCTAATTATCTGTTAGTAGACTCTGTCTCTTAAAAACATCACTTCCCAATACTGCCATACCATGCTGTGACCTGGTTCTCAGCCTATCAGCTTTTGTGCAGACACTCAAATCATATCCATACCAAACACTGCATATAGCTTAACTGGGCATTCAGACACCCCAGGAGGAGACAGTGGAAATGAACCCAAGGTGAGCTCACCATTATTCCCTGGGGGAATCGCTGTAGGTGGATAAGGTCGTATTTCATTCCAGGTGCGTGTACTTGAATTCCACCTTGCTCAGAACACAGATACTGGTTCTTTTATCATTTATAATAAAAAGGAAAATATTTAAGCAGATGGGACTCACTCTCCTTCAGTATTCTAGAAGTAACTGAAAACATGTTACTGTTCTTGATTAAGAAGAAGGAAGACTGCCTGCCACCCCCTTGAATTAAAGGGACAGTACAAACCTCATCGTGTGTGTTGGGATGCATACTTGTGTACCAGAAGTATTCAAAAATAAGCTATTGTAGTAGAAGAGCTATTCAGCACTCCCCTAGTCTAGCTGCTTCCTCGGTCTTGAAGACATGGAATGGAATCTCAATGTTTTGACACATTGCATTCAAAAGCTATTTGATTTGGCGGATTATGGGTTCTGCTTTTGAAAAACGACATGTTTGCTGCTGTGGTTAAAAGAAAAATCTTTGTAAAGCTAATCTCATTTCAAGCCAATGGCTTTGGGACGGCGCGTTCCCCCTCACTGCCGCTGATCAGCTGCTCTCCTCCCAGGCATGCCGCCTCACTCGGTGCCATCGCTTGTAACAGGACTAACATCATAACATTTGTAAGTGGCAGCGTCGTACAAGCCTGCAGCACACAAATTAAAGCTCTTCCTGGCTGGCCTAAGTGCTTCATCAAGTAGCAGCGACGCTGGGGTTTAGATGTGGTTTGTCCCCCAAAGGCTCACAGGCAGAATTGGTGCTCAATGTAGTGATGTGGAGGAGAGAGAAGCATTAAGACATGAGGTCTAGTGGGTGGAGATCAGGTGACTGAATCATGGCTACCCTCGTTAAGGGATCAATGCAGGTCTGCGGAAATTAGTTCTTGAGAGAGTTATTTGTTATGAACGTGAGGCTGGTTATGAACATCCGACTCCTATTTCTTCTCTGACCATGTGAACCTTCTGGCATATACTTTTGCCACATGGTGCAATCAGGAAATCTCAACCATCAGAACCATGAGCCAAATTAATTTCTTTTATTTATTTTACCAATTCTTGGCCATTTTGTTATGGCAACACACAATGAACTAAGACAAAGGAGAATCTCTGCTACCACTCAGAAGTATTTGGGGATCAGGGGGAACCACTTCTTGCCAGTTCTATTTTACCCACTGTCCCTGGAGACATCCCCTTTCCTATCTTGGTAAAGGAAAGAGGGAAGTCATTTTGTCTATTATGAGACAGAAAGGATCTACATTCTAGTCCAGACTATCTTCTACAACTGAAAATCTTAAACTTATTACATGACTTAGAAACTGCACAAATAAATGGGGTGGAATCATTCCCACTGAATCTAACTCTAAACACAGACCTAAAATACGTACAAGAATGGGCTAGAAGAAAGCTTGTTTCTCCTTCACTTTTAATTTTTATTTCACTACTATCACCCATTTTGATTGATTTTTTTCCTTAGCTTTTGAATACATGGAAGTGTTGAGCCTCTCATTTTCCCAGGAGAGATTTTCTCCTAAGTATTTCAGGCCTCCATTATTTTGCTTCTCTAACATACACTGCAAAGAATTTTGTAGAAAAGTTTGCCTCTTTAAGGCAGCTAAAGTACATTTGGTGTAAGCACCTGACACCACAGGAGGTAATAATTGCTGGTTTTCAGGGTGTAGGTTCTTGATCTCATAGCTGAAGGCAAAAAAATGAATCTATTCTTTCCTCAGTTGTTCTAAATCCAATGACCATAGACACTAAGAATGTGGGCTTACATTCTAACACTTCCCTATTAAAGCTGCAGCCCAAGCCACGGTTGGATTTATAGTACATAGGACCACAGATACATTGTCCATTGCTCTTTTCTTTCATAGAGAAGACCAACAACCAATTGCTTAATGGTGAGTATACTACCTTCATAACTCCACATTTGAAACTCAATTCCCATTGCCTTGAATACCACAGCATGACCATGCAGAGGGGAGTGAGTGCTATTGATCAAGGTCCCTCTGAAACCACCCACATGTTCTTCACAGACTCATGGGCGACAGACTGACATGCTATGTTTTCATAGTGACACAGAGATTGGAAATGCAAAAGTTAAATATAAATCTTCATAGAAGTTTCAGTAATTTTTAATAATTTGTTCTTTTGTGGCATGCATATGTGAATGATATGTATTTCCTACAGCAATAGGAATTCATTTTCCCACATCTGTAATATCTGCAGTAAGCTAAATTAAAAATGCATTTGTACTTGTACAGTTAAATGATCATATTTAATGAAATGTCAGAGATGAATCTTAGCAAGTAGCTAGGAAATTATTTTAGAGGGTGCAGCATTTTATTACTTGTAGTCAGGGGAAAGCATAGTGATTAAACAAATGGTTTAGTGCTCTAACATGGTAGCTGCATAAGACTAGGAAAAGTGGGTAGGAATAGTGGGTAGATCAATGCTGAATTTCCAATCCTTTGACCACTATCTTCAGTGGCTCCCTCTGCTCCTTTAGAATCTTTAGAAAAAGATTTATATCTTTTTGACTTATGTGCATATGTTTGAGTCTGCATGAATATATGTGCACCACATGCATGCTGGCGCTCACGGGGGACAGAAGAAGGTGTCTGATAACCTACACTGCAGTGACAGGCAGTTGTGAACTACCATGTCAGTGGTAGGAATGGACCCTGAGCCCTCTGCAAGAGCAGTAAGTCCTCAGCCACTGAACCATTGCACCAGCCCCTTCTCTGGAGTCTTGAGTCAGAAGCTCACAGTAAGAGGGAAATAGACCCCTGAAACTGGACATGATGCAGGTGTGTCACTCACAGTAGGTCCACATCAAGCTTTCATGTGTCAGCTTTGTATTTGCAAAGGATGGATGAATGATAAAGAAAAAGCATTTATTTACCTTGGATTTTGGAGCTAAAAGTCAAAGTTAGGCAACTCCAATTATTTGCTTTGATTTTGGCCAAAGCTTTAAGGTATCACCATTGCCAAAAAACCCATGAGTGAGGCTGTGAAAGGAAGCTAGAGAAAGATTTGAGGAGTCAGACCTAATTTTTTATCTTATTTTCCAAAGTAAATATCTCTTTGGGGAGGCTGCTGTTCATTTCCCAGCTGCCCAGACTCCCAAAATAATCACACAGAAGTCTATATTAATTACAATACTGTTTGGCCAATAGCTTAAGCGTATTTCTTAAATTAACCCATTTCTACTAATCTTGTGTATTGCCATGTGGCTGTGGCTTACTGGCCAAGTTCTGGTGCATCTGTCTCCTGTGGGAGGCTACATGGCTTCCCATTGACTCTGCCTTCTTTTTCCCAGCACTCAGTTTAGTTTTCCTGCCTAGCTCTATTCTGTACTATCATAGGCCAAAGCAGCATCTTTATTAATTAACCAATAAAAACAACACATATACAGAAGGACTTCCCACACTAAATATCTATTTAAAAGATTTATTTGTGTGTGTGTGTGTGTATTTGTATGTGTGTGAATGTATGTCACATATGTGTATACCCTTGGAGACTAGAAGAGAGTGTTGGAGCCCTTGGATCTGGAGTTATAAGTAGCGGTAAGCCACGTGACTGGGGTGTTGGACACTAAACCCAGAGCCTCTGGAAGAGTAGCACGCCTTCTTAACTGCTGAGCCATCTTTCCAGCCCATGACCTGTTCCTTCATAACAACTTGCTCCTGTAGTTTTTTTCAATGCCTGTGTCCCCAGTGCCCCCAGCATCCCAAGTGCCCCCATTACTCTGTGCTAAGCCCTACCTCATAAAGGTTCCACCACGTCTTAGCATTCCACATAGAGGGAAAGACTCGCAGCACATGAATCCACTCTAGTCGTATCCAGCTCAGGCCTTTTTCCAGAGCACAGGCAGATGGATTGAGCCAGAGACTCAGGTCAAGTGGATGAGAATAGTGTCTCAGTTCCTTTTCTATTGCTGAGATGAGACACCATGACCAAAGCAACTTATAGAAAATCGGGTTTATTTGGGGCTCTCAGTTTCAGAGGGTGCATCTGTAACCATCATGGCAGGGAGCATGGGAGCAGACTGGCAGACATGGCACTGGAATATTAGCTGAGAGCTTGCATATTGATCCATATGAGGCAGAGCGTTAACTAAAAGTGGTGTAGGCTTTTGAAACCTTAATGACCCACCCAAGTGACACACTTCCTCCAACAAGATCACATATTCTAATCCTCCCTAATCAATTTTACTAACTAGGGACCAAGTTTTCAACATAGGAACCTTTGGGGAGCCTTCTTATTCAAATCACTACAAACAGGAAATAATTTGTCAAAGAAGGATGGGCTATTTAGATCAGTCACAGGTCTTCATCCACCCCACCATTTGGGGTTGGCTTAAAACAAATTAATTCAGAGGAAAATAGGAAATTTGTAGCCATGTTGTAGCGAAGCCCAGGGTGAATGAAGACAGGAAGTAGTGGTTAAAGAAGGAACTGAGAAAGAGGATCAAGAGATCAGGAGCGAGCTTCGAGGGACAGTACTGGCGAGCTAAAGGACAGTGTGGCTATCAGGTGAACAGTGTCAACACTTTATCATCAATACAGGGTCACATCCCACACAAATACCACACATGCAATTTGATGACCATCTAAAAATGAGAGCCATCCAAAAATAAGAATAAGAACGATCAACTGACTTAGTGTTGTGACTTCAGCTATGGTCTCTATACAGGCACTTGGAAGTCCCAACCCTTTGTACCTAGTACTGTGCCCTTATTTGGAAATGGGACCATTACAGATATAATTTGCTAAGAAGAGGCCATACATGAGTCGGGATCTTCACCCAGTCTGTCTAGCGTCTTCACACAATAGTGTGTGGTCTAGAGGGAGAGGGCCACTGCAGCAGAAGTAGAGCTTGGACGGAGCCAGCTGGAAGCCAAAAAGGCCTAAAGGGTCATTGTCACCACCACTGGCTTGAAGGGGGACATCATGAGCTCAGACTCCCCCAGAGCTGTGAAACAGGACGTTTCTATTGCTGTAAGTAATCTGGTTTGTGGCGTTCTTTTATTGTAGCCCTAGAAGTTCAATATGGCTGCTCAAGTATGATTAGAAGTGGCAGAACTAGTAAGTCATCTCTCAATGGAGTGACTTAAACTTTTTACTGTTACCTAGAATTAGAGGAGGTATATTGAGGCACAATCAAAGAGGCTACTGGAACACAGTAATTAAAAGGATACATATTTGAAAATACGCAAAAATCAATAATGAAGAAGTTAGAAATTAGTTTTCACATTTAGATACAAGTTTTGGTTTATGTTGATCATTTAAAATTAAGCAGTGTGTGTGTATGTGTGTGTATGAAGGGGTGTGTGTGCACAGGAGTATAGATGCTGTTATAGAGTTATAAGCTGTTGTGGGGGTGCTGGAAATCAAAATTAGGGTCTATGGAAGAGCTGTATGCCCATTTAACTGGTGAGCTCTCTCTCTAGTCCTGATTTTTTTTTTTTATGAGATGAGATCTTTTTATACTGCTCAGGATGGCTGCTCTTGCCTCAGTGTCACAAGTGCTGGGATTGTAGGTGCATACAACTACACCTAGCCTATGATCCTTTTAAAGATATATTTTTCTTCAAACCTTCTTATAGTCTGACTTGGTACGATCAGTATCCAAACAACACAAGGACATTGAAAAGTGTATATAATAAGGACATAGATTTAATCATATTTATAGAAGATATATGCTATAGTTGTTTTTGATTTGTGTTTGTGTGTGTGTGTGTGTGTGTGTGGTTTTTTGAGACAGTTTTTCTGTGTAACAGCTCTAATTGTCCTGGAACTCACTGTGTAGACCAGGCTGACCTCATATTCACAGAGATACAACTGCCTCTGCTTTCTGAGTGCTGAGATTAAAGACATGCACCACCACTGCCTGGCATAAGCTATAGTTTTTTTTAAAAAAATCTTTTTTTTTGTATGTCTATGTGTTTGTATGTTTGTGTGTATGTGGATACAGTGTAAATATGTATTTATTAAACTCATGTCTCAAGATGGCCTCGTTTTGTTTTGGAGACAGGGTCTTTCCCTGTCTTGGAACTCATTGATTTGGCTAGGTTGGCTGACCAGTGAGTCACTGTGGGATTACAAGTACATGCCATCTTGTTCTCATTTCTATGTGGGCCCTGAGGGTTGAACTCAGGTCCTCGTGCTTGCATGATAAGCATATTATCAACTGAACTATCTCCCCAGATCTGCTATATTCAAATTTTGTTGCAGATAGAAAGCCCAAATAAATGATATTAGGTAAGGCAAGCTGATTTAGGTCAAATTCATTTCCCTCCTGGTAAAACTCAGGTTGCATATGGATAAAAAAAAGACTACATCAGAGCTCAGCTATGCACTGTTCAAATCTACAATTTACATTTTTTTTAAAAAGACAAGCTACAGCAATCCCAGTAGGGAAAGGGATTAGATTCTCTGGCCTTTACCACATGACAATAACTGACAGCATAATAAATAAAGCAAAGATGATTTCTGACTTCTGTTTCTCACATCATATCCCGGAGGCACTTCGCTATTGTTACAAGTATATTAAGTGTAGGTCTGATTATTTCCTAGGGAGAGATGACAAGCGGCATATTCTGTAGCAGGGAGCTGCTAGCATGTGTCTGGTGGTTAATATTTATTGGGTACGCACTTCTAAAGACAGGGAACGATCAATAGCAGAAGTAGGGGAGATCGAGATTGGAACAGCATATCACACATTTAAGGCATATTAGCTCTCAGCTGCTTAAAGACACCAAGGAGTGTTTGTCCTGCGACGGTGACTGTTAGCTGCTCTCTTTCCTGCTCTGGAAAGACAAGTGTCACATAGCAGGCTGAGGGCCTTATAGGCTGTGGATTCTGAGAAGGAAGATGAGTGAAGACGGAAACAGGCAAAGAAGACACGGAGATCTGTGCTGTTCACAAACAGTGTTGTTGATTCTTTTTTAAAAAAAGTATTTTCATAACATTTAGTGTGTGTGTGTATGTGTGTGTGTGTGTGTGTGTGTGTGTGTGTGTGTGTGTGTGTGTGTGCCAGCTGCACTGCGTGTGTAGGGGTCAAAGGACACGCTGAAAGGAGTCTGTTCTTTCTTTCAACTTGACAGGGGTCCCTTTGGCAGGTTCTGTGGATCAAAGAAAAACAGGATATCAGGCTTGGTGGCAAGTATCTTTACCTGCCAAGTTATCTCTCCAGCTCTTTTATTGACTCTGGTTTCATAAGCATTTCTACGGATTTCAACACATGTATAGATTCGTGTGCCCACTGCCATGATCATAGGGAGCACAGTTTCATAGCTCCTTCCCCAAACTCCCACCTGCTACTCTTTCATGGCTGCTTCTGAATAATTTGGCATTATCTTTGCAGGAAGGCCTGATAATATTGAGATCTTACTTCTTGTGACCTAACGTATGTTTCTATCGAGTAAATAAATAGTCTGCAAATTCATTCTGATTTTAATAATTCAGAGCTATTTGCTATCAAGTTTTAGAATCTCTGACTCGAGGTTAACAGTTTAATAAAATGTTTGAGCGAAGGAGGAAAACAAGGAGATAAGGTCACTGTTTGAACAGAATTGGACACAAATCACAGGCGGCCAGAAGTAGTGCACAGAAACATACCACACTCATCATTAAGGAATGCATAATCCATGTAACATGAAATTTATTTAAAAGTCATATTTTTATAATTGTTGATAACTTGGATGGGGTTCAGATATGTAAAGTTTGATTTTTCTTCAATGACTTCTCTTTTTTCAGCTGTTTTTAAGGGTACATTTTAGTGACAGTGAATACGTACATGTTGTACAGCTGTCACCATCATCCACCCCCAGGTCTTTCCTGTCTTCCTAAGCTGAAACTCGGTACCCATTCAATACTAATTCCTCATTCCGCTTCCTCTCCTAACCCTGGCAACCACTCTTTGACCACTGCAGACACTCATGCGACAGTCATACAGTGTTTGGCCTTTCATGACAGGTTGATTTCATTTTTATAAGAACCTTGCTCATATTTTTTTTAACACATGGTAGGATTTCTTTTCTGTTTAACCCTGAATCATTTTCTTTTGCACACATATTCCTCATTTTACTGCATCCCCTGTTCATCTGTTACTCAGCATGGTTGCTTTAAACTTTTACATGTTGTGATTAATGCTTTGAATGTGGATGATATGCAAGTATTTGCCTAATATGCTACTTTTTACTCCTCAGGAAACACACCCAGAAGTGGGGTTGTAGGCTCACAGAATAATAGAATTTATTTTTCTAACTACAATTTGCACAGTGGTTTACTTGTGCCATTTGTATAGTTCTACTAGCAGGGCATGGTGTTCTAGTTTCTCCACATTTGCACCAATAATTGCTATTCTTGTTGTTAATATTGCTTTTTAAGTATAGCCATCCAGGGGCTGGAGAGATGGATTAGTGAACTAAGATACTTATCACCCATCCTGATAATCAAACTTGAGTTTGATCCCTGGGTCCTACATGATGAAAGGAGAGACCCAATTCTCACTGTTGTTTCTCCGAGTCCCCCACACATGCACTGCCTTCCTCTTCCCACTCACACCAAACAAACAAACAAACAAACAACATAAATAAAAACTGTTCAAATGGATAGAAAGTGGCATGCTGCTGTGTTTTGAGTTTGCATTTCCTTAACAACCAATGAAGCCTGGCAACCTTTCAGGTGCTTATTGCCATTTTGTATATGTTTTGTTTTGGAGAAACACAAAGTCTAGGGAAGATTGCTATAACTTTGTAGATTCATAGGCTCACCAATGAACCATCTGATTCAGTCTTCTCCAAACCTTCCATGGATTTTGATTACTGATTTAATTTTTTCTTTCTCTTTTTTCTTTTTCTTTTTCTTTTTCTCTTTCTCTCTCTCTCTGTCTCTTTCTCTTTCTTTCTTCTTTCTTTCTTTCTTTCTTTCTTTCTTTCTTTCTTTCTTTCTTTCTTTCTTTCTTTCTTTCTTTCTTTCTTTTTTTGTTTTTCGAGACAGTTTCTCTGTATAACTGTCCTGGAATTAGCTCTTGTAGATCAGACTGGCCTTGAATTCACAGAGATCCACTTGCCTCTGCCTCCCAAGTGCTGGGATTGAAGGTGTGTGCCTCTACCACACAGTTTCTGATTCAATTTTCTTACTAATTATATCTACTTAGATTTTTTTCTTTAGGATGAGGTTTGGATTGTTTCTAGGAATTTTCACACTTCCTCCAATTGTCCAATTTGCTGTCAAAGGCTTGTTCTTAGAACTCTCATAATTATTTTTATTTCTGTAAAATTCATAGCAAGATGTAAGTTTTTGTTTCTGACTTTAGCAATGAGGTTTCTCTTTTATTTTTAGTGAAGCCAGCCATATGTTTTGCTGTGGGATATTGCTCTTATACATTGTAAAGATTTGTTACTCATATTGGTTTAATAAAATGCTGATTGGCTAGTAGTCAGGCAGGAAGTATAGGTGGGGCAACTAGACTAGGAGAATTCTGGGAAGAAGAAAGACAGAGATGCTTGTCATCCAGAAGCAGAGGAAGCAAGATGAGAATGCCTTACTGAGAAAAGGTAACAAGCCACATGGCTAGACATAGATAAGAATTATGGGATAATTTAAGTTGTAAGAGCTAGTTAGTAATAAATTTGAGCTAAGAGGCCAAATAGTTTATAATTAATACAATCCTCTGTGTGTTTCTTTGGGACTGAACAGTTGTGGGACAGGGTGTGACAGAAACTTCCATCTACATGTTTGTAGACCTCCTAAAGAATCAATTCTTGGTTTTGTTATAAATTTTCTAGTCACAATGTCATTTGCACTCTGTTTTTTTTTTTTTAACTATTTACTTGGTAATGCAGGTGTTGGCTTTAACTTAACTTTTTAGTTCATAAGGTCTAGAATTAAATTGCTAGTTTGAGATCTTTAATTTTAGTGTAGACATACCTGGTTATGACTTTGCTTTTAGTTATTGCTTTTGATATACATGTTTTTATTTTTATTCATCTGAAGATCGTTTGTATTTTCCTTGTCATTTCTATTTTTGACTCATTGATTGTGTAAGAGTACTTTTTCTGTTTCCATGCACATTTAAACACCTGCTTTTCTTCTTCAGCTGCTTTCTAGTGTTGTCTCACTGAAATTAGAAAAGATAATCTGAATGGGTCCAATCTTTCCACTTTCTTCTGAGAGAGATTTCATGTAGCCTTGGCTCGCTTCAAACTCTCTAGTAGCAGAATATGACTTTAAGTCCTGATCCTTTTGCCTCTAAATCCAAGGTGCTGGGTATCACACTACCCTGCATGGCTCCATTGTCACATATTTCACAAATATGTTTACATTCTAGGAATGATCTATACTAATGAAGTTCTCATATACACATGGAAAATACATATTCTGCTCTTGTTGGATGGAGTGATCTATGAAGGGCTGTTCATGTCAGTATTTTCCCATTAATCGTCTATCTAGTTATACTATTTATATTGAATGTGGCCTGTGGAAGACTCCCATTAGTATTACAGAGTTGACTATCCCTCAGATCTATTGAGATTTGGTTTATATAATTGGAGTGCTAGTGTTTGATGCTTAAAATTTACAATTCATATTCTGGATTAGCTGTTTTTTTTATTGTTACATGATGCTTTTGCCTGTGTCTTGGAACTTGGGACTAAAAGTCTATTTTGTCTGGCATTAGGATTACCACCTCCCATCTCATTATTCATATTTTATCTTTTTCAGCTTCTCATTTATTTTTAGAAGAAAAATACCATCTAGGCCCTTTATTTGTTTTTTTACACTACCCATGAGTTCAGAGGGAGTGGGCTCCTTCCTATCAGTTCTTACAAAGTATGCTTCTCTGGGTGCTGCCGGCTTCTCTTCAGTTAAATCCATTATTTTTTTCTGATCATTTTTTCTTCTTCCATTTTAGTAAGGGCTCTTAGTAACTTAACAGTCCACACCTCAGTTCTCCTGGCAAGAACTTTGCCTTAACATGCTTGTTTTATAACCATGTCTATGGCATGCTCAGTGATGGGGTAGATTCTTCCATTTTTGCCATGGTAACACTTATGAGGTGTTTCTTTCTGAGAGTTCCATTCCCTTGATGTCAACAGTATCCCTTTCTTGCAGATATACATGTGCGTGGCCAAAGGAACAACTCTGTTTCCCAAAAGGCCTAGAGAGGGTCAAGGGTGCCTCTCCTCTTTTCTTTTGTGTTTGTCATTTTGGTGAGTTCCTGGAAGATGGCCACACATTTACTTTTCAATTAGCATGTCTCTAAATCTTTAGCAACTCTCTTGCAGGAATTTATAGTTGGATTCCATTTATTTTTATTTAATCCAGTCTACTAATTTACCTCTCTCTCTCTCTCTCTCTCTCTCTCTTTCTCTCTCTCTCTTTTGTGGTGCTGGCCATTGAAAGATTAACTTTAGCCTTTTTTGTATTTACTTTCTGTTATCGATTTTAACAACTCACTCCATTTTCTCAGTTACTGCCTTCCTCAGTGTTTAGCTGATTTAATTTTAGCAATACATTTGATCTGTATCATTCTTTTGTGTATAATCTTTATTTTGTGTATTATTTTCACAGATATCACAATATAGCCTTCTAAGATTATCACGGACTATTTCACAGACTTCACATTGTAGCATTCTAAGATTATCAGACTATTTCAAACTGAAGCCAACCTGACTTCAGTTGCACACAGATTTCTACCCCTTCGCATTACTAATGTCATCTTTACATAATGCATATTTATTAATATAATTCACAGTTTTTTATGTATATTGTGTTATGACCCATGAAGAAAATAAAAAGAATTATAAAGATTATAACAGTATGAATTTAAAAATGATTGGTCCAGTATTTTCCTTTATCAGAGAACTTTTCATTTTGTCCTTTGCTTTCATCTTGAAGGACTCCTTTATAGACCTTCTCATAGTCTCTGGTGATAAGAAATGTCTTCAGCATTTGTTTGTCTGGGAAGGTAGTGATTGTCCCCTCATCTTTGAAGGATGCTTTTGTCACACTGTAGAATTTTCAGTGGACAGATCAATGGCTGTCCTCCTGCTATGGCTGCTGTGTCTGGCCTGTGAGGTTTTTTATCAGGAGAGTTGCCAATGGTTTTGTTGGAGTTTTTTGAGACATGGTGATGAGCCAGTTGGCCCTGCTGCTCCCATTGTCAGAGTGCCTGCCGTTAGCTATGACATACGCTGCCGTTAGCTATGACATATGCTTGTAGAAGTCTCTGCGTTGCTGACTTCGACTTGTAGATTTGTCTTTTCTCACAAATGGGAGCTTTGCAGTCATCTTTGGCAACATCACTGCTCCTTTTCATTCTTCTAGTTAGACAAATGCCCATGTTTCTTCAGGGATGCTTTATTTTTTCCTTGTGAATGGGTCATGTTTTTCTGTGTCTTTGCATGCCTTGCGATGTTTTGCTGAAAGCTGGGCATTTAAGAAGAAGCAGCTACCTCTCAGTTTTTATCGACTGGTAAGGAAGACTTTTCTTGGATAGTGTGTAGTGTTGGGAACTTTGGAGTTAGCCAGGGGTAAGGCATAAGGTATTCTAAAGTCCTTCCTAGGCCTGTAGTCTATCTTGGTTGTTTGAGCTGTTAAAAAAATTTATATATCCATAACTTCTTTTCAATATCTGAACATCTAGAGTGGTGGTTCTCAACCTGTGGGTCATCACCCCTTTGGGTGTTGCATATCAGATATCCTGGATATCAGATATTTACATTATGATTCATAACAGTAGCAAAATCATAGTTATGAAGTAACAACAACGTCATCACAGCGTGAGAAAACATGACCCTGTATTAAAGAGTCTCAGAGTCAGGAAGGTTGAGAACCACTGCTCAGGAGTCTCAGCCTTGGGCCTCAGGTGTGCTCTTGCATTCCTCTGCTGATCAATTTCATCTTCCATGTATGCGTGGGTCTATAATTTCCCTAAGGTTTCTAAACCCTGAGTACTCCACCATTGCCTTCTGTTCTTTCTCCTGGCATGAGCTATGCATCATGCTCTCATTTCATCCCTGGTTCAGGCACTGGTTTAGCCTACAGACACTCCACAGTGTTGCAGCTAAGTTGCTGTGTGCTTCTCCTTGCCCAGCATAGAGCTGCAGTGCTGAGAATGCTGGTGATGCCTTTCTGCCAGGACAGGCGGAGTTAGATGATGCCCCAGTTTCATAGTCTTGGCGCGATTTCAAGAAGCGTTGTTTTTCATTCGTAACTTTGAAAAATTGTTAAAGTAGTAAAGGTTTTTTTTTTTTTTGACTTTGAAACAGAACTTAAAGGATTCCTAGAGACCACTGGGAAACTAGGTACAACTAGTTGTATTTAACATGCCGTTTGTAGGACCCCAAACACATTAAGAGGAAAAAATGCAGTCAATTCACTAGTGTGTACAAAGACAGGTGATATTTTGACACGTTTTCCACCACTGAATTAATGAAATCACTGGTTACTTTGATTTCTCATACATGAAGTCCCAGAGCTGTCGAATGCTAGAAAGTGACATAATTAAATTAACTTGCTTTTCTCCCCAGAAAAAGAGAAACTATGAAGTAAGTGTTTGGAATAGTGAAGGCAGCCATTACAATCCTTCCTGAGTCTGCTGGTAAATAAATGTAGGTTCTCCTATGCACATAGGTAAAATGGAAAACAGCTTCTGACTTCTTTCTGAGAGCCTAAACTTCTTTTATTTTTTTAAATTTTATTTATTTATTTATTGTTTTTTTTAAATTTTTTATTTTTCCATTCAAAAATTGACCCTTCCTCCCCTTCTCCCATTCCCCTCCCACTCTCCCACTAACCCTCCTCCCTCCCCCTCCATCCTTAAGAGAGGGCAGGGTACCCTGCCCTGTGGGAAGTCCAAGGCCCTCCCCCCTCCATCCCAGCCTAGGAAGGTGTGCATCCAAGTAAACTAGGGTCCCAAAAAGCCAATACATGCAGAAGAGACAGGTCCCAGTGCTATTATCGATGGCTTCTCAGTCCGTCCCCATTGGCAGCCACATTTAGAGAGTCCGGTTTGATCACATGCTTGTTCAGTCCCAGTCCAGCTGGCTTTGGTGAGCTCCCATTAGAGCAGGCACACTGTCTCAGTGGGTGGACCAACCCCTCGTGGTCCTGACTTCCTTACTCATCTTCTCCCTCCTTCTGCTCTTCAACTGGACCTTGGGAGCTCAGTCTATTGCTTTGATGTGAGCCTAAACTTCTAATCTGCTAATTGGTCACTGACAGTTCTCAGGAAATTATTATTATTATTATTTGTTTGTTTGTTTTTCGAGACAGGGTTTCCCTGTGTAACAGTCCTAGCTGTTCTGGAACTAGCTCTTGTAGATCAGGCTGGCCTCGAACTCACAGGGATTCAACTGCCTCTGCCTCCTGAGTGCTGGGATTAAAGGTGTGCGCCACCCACTGCCCGGCCTCAGAAAATGATTTTACAAATACATATAGCTTGTTATTTATTCAGTCACTCAAAAATACGGTTGTAAGTACGTGAAGTGTGACAGCCCTAGGAGTAAATGATGGGAAACTGCAGGTAGAGACTGTGTCCTTAGGAAAATTCTGAGGACTTGACTTAGAAAGAACATAAGCCCAATGTGAAGTTTTAGAAAAAGGGTAAAAACAGAGGTCTAAGTCTTCCCAGAAAGAGAGCTTAACCTCAGGAGGTAGGGGAAGCTGTGTGAGAAAGAGGTCTTGAAGAATGGACAGATTTCAGAAGCTTAGGGGCAGGGAGTGACTACTCCAGGCAAAACACCAGATGAAAACAAAGCTAAGGACAGGAGGCAGGGGCCTGGCCAGGGAGGGACCCCTCAGTGTATGAAATGGAAGGACGGAAGGTTTGAAACATAATGCAAGAAAATCAAAGGTTCTTCCGTTTTTTGCTGTTGCTATTCACTCCTCCTGCCCCAGAACCCCCCTTCCCCCAGGCTCTTCCCTGATGGGGAACCTCCTTTAGCCAATGGCCTTTGAGAGGCTGGACCAGGTGGGGAGTGGCTTTGAGTTCCAAAAAGCACAGCTTGCCGCACCTGGATGTTGGGCCCCATTCCTGTTTCCTCATTGTGATTCATGAGTTTCCCTTTTAATTAAAACAAAACAAAGCAAAACAACAACAACAACAAAAAGCGAAAAACTTAGTATACCCTATTCTGAGCTAGCATGGGATTCCTTTATTCGTGTTTCCCGCCCCCATCTGATGCATTCTGCTTTATCTGACGCCCAACGTGTTCTGCCTTGGCTACCCTGCCCCCTGGACATGGGTGCTGCTTTTCCCTTTGTTATTGTCTTTTTTGTCTATGGAGGAGCTGAGATGTAGAAAAATGAAGGGCCATGCTTCCTACTAGATAGCAAGACTAGTACTTAAACACAGGTCCATTTAAATCCTAAGGACAAACTTCTTCCAGTGTGCCCTGTGGCCTTAACTGAAAGGCTAGTAAAATGGGGTGAGGAGCTCCGGAGGGACACTGACACTCCCCTCCCCAGCTCAGAAAGCCGGAGGCGGTCACAGGCTGGACGGAATGGAGTGTGATTTATCAGTTTTGCCTCACAGAAGCAATGTGCTAATGTATATCTGATAAAAATTTAACTTAATCACTTTTTTTTTTTTTACATATTGCTAGTCAAAAGATCACATTGAGAAACTGAGGGAAAGCATGCCTTGATAAAATTTGAAGAGATTATGGAGTCAATGACCGCTTCATGCATGTTGACAGGAAGGTAGTTTGACTCAGTGTAAGCACCGGAAGTAGATGTTAAGGGCAAGCTGTTACTTCCTTAAGGTTACAGTGGTAATGAGGGGTAGGTAATCTTAGAATTTGTTTTTTTTTTCTTCTATAATGTGCAATGTTTTATAACCTATTTCTGTGGGGCAGGGTATATCCAAAAGAATTTTGATTTTGAAAGTGGATTCAGGGTGCAGGAGGCTTGGGGTGGAGCCCCTTCAGCTCCGGAGCACAGTATGCACTGGGCATGCACTCTAGGCTAGGCCCTCAGCTCTTTAAAGAGCAAGCAAGCAAGAGAAGGAATGGATAAATACACGTGCAGGCACACGCTGCAGTCCTGGTCAATGTCTCTGGACCCTTCCAGGTGGGTTCCAACCATCTCCCTTGTTTTCTGTCACCGAGGACTTGCATCGTCCCTGGGCCACCCCAACGTGCACAAATCATTTTCCCAGACAGTGTCACCGGGATGAAGCAAGCAGTCCATCAACAGCCACAGAGGCTGATGCACCATGAAAGCCTCTTACCAGTTTTAATTTGCTGTGACTTTGGGTGGGAGTGGGGTCAAAGGGACTGTGTTGTTGCAATGCTTTGAACACTAACCTATCATTAGGGAGAGGCTATGAAGTTTGAAAAAAAAATCTTGTTTGTCCTGGTCTTTCTCACACCCTCCTTCCTTCTCTCTTTTCCTCCATGTTCTAAAAATGTGTAGGGGAAAGGTCACACTGGTTAGAAAGGCAACAAGCTCATTGTTTTCCTTTTACCACAATTCTTATGTCTACGTCTGTTCTCCTCCAGTTGCTTGCTATCCCTAGAGTCTCATTTTAACTGCCTTCTTAATCCAGTTAGTTTGTTCACTGAGTGACTACTACGTACAAGGCATTGCCCTAAGCATTCCAACACGAATGCAGAGTCTTTGACATTAACCCCAGCAGTGACGATACAATGTGGGAGCTGGTGCCTGGCCTGCTGTGGGTTCACATGCATGTCAAGACAACACGCACACAGTCTTCACAGAAAGCTAGGTGTAATGGAAAAATTAAAAATGCTGCAGGATTCCCAGCGGCAGTAGGCAGCAGAAATGCTGTAGGTCCCCAAGTGGTGGTAGCGGGCCATGTGGCGGCAGGCAGTGGGCCCTGACAGCAGCCAGTCCCAGGCAGAGACAGCTGCCAGTCCCTGAGCGGTGGCTGGTCCCAGGCAGGGAGACACATGGTGGGTGGGCAAGAGACAGAGACATGGATAGGCATGCCATGCAGAGTAAGGTTGGATATTTATTCAGGGGGTTATGGAGGGAGAAGGGCGAAGGGGAGAAGAGCAGAGAGATAGAGAGAGAAAGGAGAGAGAGAAGCAGGGGAAGGGGAAGGATGGAGAGAGAAGCAGAAGCTGCCTCTCTGAGAGGAAGATGGAAAAAGAGAGAGAGCTCAGGCTGGAAGCTGAAGATCAGCCTGCCTCAGAGTATTGGGGAGGAAGTGGGCTTGGCTTGTCTCTTAAAGAGACAGAACAATCATTACACTAGGGAAATATCTGAAGTAAGGCTATCACTTTAAGGTATGATAGCTACTTGCAAATTTAAGAGCAAGGGTTACTATTGACACAAATTGGAAATAGGAGGATCTAGGGGCTGGGCTCAGTGGTATAGTGCTTACCTTGCTTACATCAGATCCAGACAGCAAACCCCAGGCAAACAAAAGACTAGAATAATGGATTTGTTATACATACCTATAATTCCATTTTTACCATGAGCTATTTAAAGTGTATTTCATGCAGCCTTGATAGATCCACAGGTAAACCTTGCAATGTGTGTGTAGTATGATACACATTTATCCGTGCTTCACACATGGACACCTGTAGACACAGTGCCTCTTTAGGTTAATCAGGAAAGAAAACAGAAAGGATAGAGAACTGAACTGATTCTTGCTAATTCTTTTATTTCTTGGGGGGGGGTGGTGAGGGGGCTAGGATCTGAACTCAGGACCTCATGCACTCATGCATGATGGGTAAATGCTCTACCATTGGGCACACCCCATCCTCTCTAAGCTCCACCCCCAACTTTTAGTGATTAGAGAGAAGCCTAAATGGCAATCCATTCTTCAAGTGTGAAAAAGTGCAATTCTAAGCACAGACTAAGACCCAGAAGGTTCAACAAAGTACTTACTGAACGAACTGTTGCATTTCTTTTTTTTTTTTTTTACCTTTCTTTTCTTTATTTTTTTTCCATACATTGTTTTGTTTTATTTTTTCCATTCAAGAACATAATTAAAGATAAAAAAAATTTTTTTTTCCTTTCTTCCCCTTCTCCCGGTCCCCTCCCACTACCCCCCACCCCTCCTCCCTCCCCCTTCTTCCTTGAAAGAGGGCATGGTGCCCTGCCCTGTTGGA
>PVIU01014399.1:0-52167 GCA_004026605.1 Ondatra zibethicus
TTTGGTATATCTTCATTGCAGCCAAAGAACCATGCTCTTATAAAATGTTTCTGATTTCAACTTGGGTGATCATTTAATCAGCCAGCCATTGTAGATGGAATATTATACACAATGCTTTGTTTCAAAATAGGCTTCCACTTATATGTTGATTTGTGGAACAATGGTTCACCCCAGTTGGGCTGCAAGTATAGTCCAATCACTGATATAATAGCAAGGACCGATGCAAATTTAAAATCAAGGAAGACAGTGAGGCTGTATCAATTTGAACAATGTGTTTTTATTGAATGCCAAAGAAAAGGGTAAAAGGAAGAAATAGCTCCCGAAGGCTTCTTACAAAGTGCTTTGAGCTTCCAGATGCATTCCAAAGGATTGAGGAAATTTTTGCCTTTGGGAGTCGAAGAGTGTGAGTGATTAGCTTTGAACTACCTTACTTCCAAAGTATTTGTACCTAAGCTCTTCTATATTCCTCTTTCCAGTGACTGGATTTGCCTCTTTTGGTTTTCAAATTAAGAAAACAAAGCATTAATAACCGCTATTGTCAAATAGTAGCTCAATAGAGATAAGTCCAAATTTAAAGCCACAACACCATAAACAAAATCTTGGAGAAGGGTGTTACAAGTCTATTATAGTAAAAATATTCGAGTGAGACCATTTTGGATTAAGGAGGTGGTGCCTACCCTCCATGAAATATAATCTTTTAAAAGATTAAAGAAGAGACAAAATGAGAGAAAAATTAGAAGATTTGAGGTAGAGACTGAAACTTTGCTGCCAGGGGCCTAGTCGTCTGCTGTTCCCCAAAGCAAGAACTTAGAAGGAAGGATTCTCTTCTACAGCATGCATAATGGGCCAATGGTAGTTCAGTTGCAGACATCTGGTTTCCACAACTGAGAGATGATGAATTTGTGGTTTTACAATTTCCCACCTTGCCGTATTTTATAAAGAAACCCTATAAGAAGAATCTTCCTCTTCCTATGCTGAAAAGAAACCAAAGTTTCATCTTTCTAAACTGCATGCAAGATCATGCTGCAGGACCATAAACAAATCTATGCTTTACTATTTTTTATTGAGGTTCCCAACCTTACAAAGGGGCTGGCAAACGAGGGCATGAAAGTGGCTGTGATGATTAATCTTTGTGGTCAACTGATTTGGTCTGGGATCAACCAAGATGCACTTGTTTGGGTGCATCTGAAAGGGTACTTTGTAGAAGGATTGAATGAAGGATCAAAGTATTCTGCCTGATGCACAATCCTAATTAGTCTTAATAATAAAATCTCAGAGTCAGGAGAGGGGCAGTGGTGGTGCAGGCCTTTAATCCCAGCACTTGGGAAGCAAAGGCAGGAAGATCTCTGTGAGTTCGAGGCCAGTCTGGTTTACAAAAGCTAGTTCCAGGACAGGCTTCAAAGCTACAGAGAAACCCTGTCTCGAAAAAACAAACAAAAAAAACAAAAAACCCAGAGTCAGATAGTGAGGTAAAAGCTGGAAGAACAGAGAAGTAAAGGACCAGCCAGAGTCTCCTCTTACCTCACGGACTCCTCAGACTGAAAAGGCCAAACTCCTGTCTTCACCCTACCTCATCACTTTCTGTTTGTCCGTAAAAACCTCCAGGCCTCTGTTGCTAACTAGTGGCTAACTCCACCCTCTGATATCTAGGCAAGCTTTATTTGTCAGAACACACACAGAATATCACAACATCTGCCATAATAGGAGACATATTTAAAGAGATTCAAGAAAAAAGAATTTTTTTAAACTATCTGCCTTTGTCCCTTGCATCGAGTGTACAGCTACTATCCTTCACTGCCACAGGAACCGTCTAAGTGAACTGACACCAGAAATCCTACAAGAAGCTGTCTAGATCTTCAGAGGCTGATTGGAATGACTGATTCATCCTGTCATGAACTGAGCATCAAGGTAGCAACAGAGTTTTTAGCCTCTCTGGTGTGTAGACCCTTATTGTTGGACTACCCATGACATATTGTGTAAGCCCGTTGTCTGTAGCATGAAATTCTAATTGTTCTTAATAAAAACCCAGAGTCAGATATTAGGGGGTGAAAACTGAGAGATAACAGAGGCAGTGTAACCAGTCACTAGAGAGACCTTTTACCTCTACCAAATCCTCAGAACAAAAGGTCAATCTGTTCTTAGACTGTCTCCTCAGACTGTGTCCTCAGACTGCATCTGCAGACTGCTACCTCAGACTGCACTGAGTTCCTGTCTCCTCCCACCTTATATTCCTCTCTGTGACCAGCCATGTCACTCCTGTCTCCATCTCCCTACTTTTGGGATTAAAGGTATGGGATCCCAAGTGCTGGGATCACCTTTGTGTAAACCCTGTTTCTCTTTTAAACAGATTCAATCTCCGTGTAGCCCAGGGTAGCCTTCAACTAACAGAGATTCCTCTGGGTTTCTCTGCTGAGTCCTGGAATTAAAGGGGTGTGCCACCACTCCCTGGCCTTTAGTGGCTTAGCTCTGCACTCGGATCTTCAGGCAAGCTTTATTTATTAAAACAAAAATAAAATATTGCTACATTTGTCTCAGTATCTTTTCCTGTTGCTCTGATAAAGTAACCCTGCAAAAGTAATTTAAGATAGCAGATCAGAGAATCATCTTGAGAAGACTGATTCTTCTTCTCCAAGTAGTCATTCATTGCCTGTAGTGCTTCATCTAGAGGTAGAGATTTACTATATTTATCCCATTTATGTTTGTAACATGAGGGCCTGGTTGGTTTCTGTCCTCCCACCAGGTCCCACAGTCATTAGGTCTCAAAGAAATTACACAGAGAGTCTACATTAATGATAAACTGATTGGCCCATTAGCTCAGGCTTCTTATTAGCTCTGGTAGCTTATATTAACCCATTATTCTTATATATGTTAGCCACATGGCTCAGTACCTTTTTCAGCGGGGCAGGTCACATCCTGCTTCTTCGGTGGTCTGGGCAGGAGTGAGGAGGAATGGGCTTCCTCCTTCCCAGCATTCTCCTGTTCTCATCGCCCCACCTCTACTTCCTGTCTGGTTGACCCACCTCTACTTCCTGCCTGGCCAATCAGCATTTATTTAAAACATGGTTGACAGAATACAGACAATTCTTCTGTACCACATGTTGTTGTGCCAGCTTGTGTGGGCCACGTTTAGGTAGCCATGTTGTTGAGATTTCATGGATGCAACTTCCCTTTCATATATAGAAGATACTATCTCAGAGTAGAAAGTCTGGTCCTCTGGTTCTTATATTCTTTCTGTCCCATATTTTAAGATGTTCCCTGAGCCTTAGGTTGTGTTGAAGATGATGGGACTGAACACTCCACAGTCAGTTGTTCTCTGAATTTTGATCAATTATGAATTTCTTTAGGGTCCTTTTTCTCCTGCAAAAAGGGTGGTCATCCCTAGACACATACACATATAAGCAACACTAAATGGATTCATCAGATTGCAGTTATATATACATATGTGCATAACAATAACAGTTGAATAAGAGATCATACATTTGAGAGGCAATGGGGAAACATGGAGGATTTGGAGGGGATAAAGAGATTGATGAAATTGGTAGAAATACAGTTTTCATGTAGGAAATTCTCAAAAACAAACAAAAAACAATTTAAAAGGAAAAGGCTTTGTTGTAGGAGGCCGCTTATTTGTTTCCCAGCTGCCCAGACTCCTGAAATAACTACACAGAAACTATATTGTTTGCAATACTGTTTGGCCAATAGCTTAAATGTATTTCTGGCTAACTCATATTTTAAATTAACCCATCTCCATTAATCTGCATTTCTCCACAAGGCTGTGGCTTACCAGCAAAGTTTCAGCATGTCTGTCTCTAGCAGCGGCTCCATGGCTTCTCCCTGATTCCACCCTCTTTCTCCCAGCATACAGCTTAGCTTTCCCTGCCTAACTAAGTTCTACCTTGCTACAGACTAAGCCGGTATCTTTATTCATTAACCAATAAAAACAACACATAGACAGAAGGACCTCCCACACCAAGGCTTTATTTTGGTTCATAGCTCAGACGAATCAAAGTAGGGAAGTTAAGACACCAAAATCATGAAGTGGTCAGTGATATCACATCCACGATCCCAAACAAAGAGCAATGCATGCTAGTGTGCCCCACTTTCTCCATTTTATACAGTCTAGGATACCTTGATGAGGGCATGGTACTACTCAGAATTAAGAATGATCTTTCCACAACAATTAACATAAACAAGAGGACTCCTTCAGTCTTGCCTGGAGATCCTTGACCAAGGTGTTTTAGATTCTCTTGACAAATAACACTGAGCATCAAAGCAACCATAACCCCCTTTTCTAATAAGTTTCTTTCTATCAGCCTTGTTCCCTAGACAGCACTCACAAAGTAGGGCTGTGTGGTTATTATTGTTCCCTGCTCTCTGGCTTTGCAAATTATACTACAAATCTGTGTAAAACTGATGCCAATGTTACTGGGGATGAGAGTAGTCACTTATTTGTACTATTTAGGAGCCAGACCTACTTGCGATGTTATATAATTCATACTCAAATCACTAAGCCTTTTAAGTCTGGAGTCAACATATTAATCCACAAAGATTCAGATATAATCTGTGACTCAAACCCTAAGAATAGAATATGTTCCCATCTCCAGATAAAGTACAATGAAGGGTTTGGGGTACAGTTAGCAAAATAGCATTATTGCAAACAGGAAAATCAGTCCAGAGAGCACTCTTGGTTCTAAATTTAATAGTTTGGTTTCTGATTTGCATTGTTGATAATCAGAAGATTCCTGCCCACTCTTCTCTGCTACATCTCTTTATATCTAGATATCCAATATAATTAGACATGCATGGAATATTTGCTTTAATTTAATAGTTGGGTATATAACTAATCATTTGAGAATGATATGATAAACTTTCAATGTGTTGCTGTAACATGAAGGGCCTGCTTGTTGGGGTTTCTGTCCTGCTCAGTTCCCACAGCCAGCAAGTCCCAAAGAAAATCACACAGAGGTCTCCATAAGATTATAAACTGATTGGCCTATTAGCTCAGGCTTTGTATTAGCTCTTATAACTTACATTAACCCATTATTCTTATCTATGTTAGCTACATGGCTCAGTACCTCTTTAAGCGGGGCAAGTCACATCCTGCTTCTTCCTTGGTCTGGGCAGGAGTGCGGGGGAGCTTCCTGCTTCCCAGAATTCTCCTATTCTTATTGTGCCACCTCTACTTCCTGTCTGGTTGTCCCACCTAAAGAGGTAAATTAAAGACTCACATGGTCAGAAAAAGAGAGATATATAGTAAAAGAGATTCAAAGACAAAGAAAACCTCTAAATGGTTTACAGTGTGTTAAAAATATATGCAGGCTAAAGGTTAAAGTTCTTAAAGTAAAAAAGAAAGAAAGAGAGTAGTTGGGTATGGTGGTACACATCTTTAGTCCCAACACTTGGGAGGCAGAGATAGATTGACCTCTGTGACTTCAAGGTGTGGTAGTACACACCTTTAATCCCAGCACTGGGGAAGCAGAGACAGGCAGATCTCTATGAGTTCAAGGATAGCCTGGTCTACAGAGGGAGTTCCAGGATAAAGATACACAGAGAACCTGTCTCAAAAAGCCAAAAGTTAAAAGTAAAAATAAAGCTGCATAAAGAAGGAAAACATACAGAGAATCTGGATAATGTATGTTATTATGCTTTCTTTGAATTGTTTGAATGCTGAGAAAGGAGAAACAGCTGCTAAAAGACTTTTGTTTATAAATGCTGCTGAATTAACCCAAGGAAGGTATTTTGAAAATACCTTGACTTCAAAATTGAAGTCAAAAGGTATGTTACTTTGGAGAAGAGGTTTTGCTTTTGTTTCCACAGGAAATGAAGGCTGTGGATTCATTCAGAATTAAGAAAACTCAGGTTTGATCAAGGAAGACCACCTGAGAAATCTCCAGTAGGAACAGATGGCCCAGATGTCTGAGTTCTACATCCAGAACAGATTCAAGATGCTGTCTGAGATGATCAAGCTTCACAGGATACTCCAGTCAGGACTTGATCATAACTCCAAATTTTCTTTAAGCCCCATAAGATTATCAGTGCCCCCAACCAGCTGAAAGTAGCCTGGAATACTGTGCTCACATTCCCAAAAACTGGACTATTGATATTTTTCTTTTTTAAAAAAAAAAAAGAGGGGGAAGTAGTGCAGGAGAAATGTCTGTATTCTGTCAATCATGATTTAAATAAACACTGATTGGTCATTAGCCAGGATGTATAGATGGGACAACCAGACAGGAAGTGGAGGTGGAGCAAGGAAAATAGGAGAATTCTGGGAAGCAGGAAGCTCTCTCAGGACTCCTGCCCAGACCACCGAAAAAGCAGAATGTGACCTGCCCCGCTGAAAGAGGTACTGAGCCATGTGGCTAACATAGATAAGAATAATGGGTTAATATAGGTTATAAGAGCAAATACGAAGCCTGAGCTAATGGGCCAATCAGTTTATAATCTTATGGAGACCTCTGTGTGATTTTCTTTGGAGCTACACAGCTGGGGGACCGGGCAGGACATAAACCGCTCCAAGAATATGGCTCACTCCTCTTACTACATGTTGCACCTTATCTTTGACTATCAATCTATTCTAGATAATGAGTCAGTATTATTAATTTTCAAAATATGACATGAGTTTATATATTTATTACAAAAGAGAAACAAACAGTAGATCTATTGCAATATTGTGTCCTGTTACTTAGTAAACATTGCAGTGACATTACAAAGTATTTTCCTGTTGAGAAATTCATACATGGGACAATAAACACCTGCTGTTTTCCCTCTTACATGCATCCTGCATTCATATCCCTAAACAAGCCACCCTCCAAATAACTTGTTTGCATGAGGGCCATAATTCTTAATGATGGCAAGTGGCTTTTTAATAATTAGAGGCTTTAAATGAGGGGAGTTTTGGTAAAGAACTTGGAAGGCAGAGTTTAACCTACACGTGAGAAGGATACATGGAATGGAGGAAACTACTGGAAGTGCAAATAACCGATGCATACAATCAAAGCAATGTCATTCTTTCTTGTCAACTTCTTAAATAATATAACTTTTTCAGTGAAGAATTTGCAGGCTGTCATTCTTAGGTTCACATTCGTTTTATTTCTGTAGAATGTCTGCAATTCCCCAGGCATTGTTAGGAGATTTACAAGCTTTATCTTATTAGGTGCTGGAAAATATCAATGAGCAGAAAGGAATTTTTTATTCAAGAGTAGACCTAGAAGAACTTAGTTTTACAATAATTAAATTACCTATCCTAAATTGTACCCTGAATGAATCATGAAGCTAAGGTTTCAGCCCCCATTTTTAGTCTCAAATTTATCATTTATTTCACCTTTCTTTTTATTTATAAAATTGAATTCATCATGAATTGCTTAATATGCCTTAAAGGGCATGTGTATAAATGCAGATATCCTCAATGGGCATTATTTCACAGGAGCATTTACTGTCCCAGTAACTGCAGAAAATGAGTTCTTCAGAGGAAGGTAGAGTAGCAGGTCATTATGTACTAGGAGATTTAATTTTATAAAAAATAAATTTGCCCTTCAAACTGCAAGCATTTAATTTTTAATGTGCTAATTTTAATTAAATTTAATTAATGCTGCTGATCTTGGTAAACTTATAGAACTTCAAATGACACCCCCAGAAACTCTGAAACATCTTTCTTACTTGTCAAAATCAGCCTTCTGGCTCCATCCCAACTCATGCTTCAGCAGAAATTGCTTACTCTTTGCTCTTTCTGAAGCCATGCTATCATTTATCCATTTGTTATATGAAATCCAATTTGTAATTGAACCTTCATCCAATATTTTATCAGAGAAAGATGAGCTTGGAGACCATTCATTATCTCAAATCGTGCAACCGAGTTCTGCTGCCCTCCCTTGAGTTAATAGCTAGGCTATATCTTCAAGGTTTGCCCCCATTCGGTGCTTAGCATTACTTTTATCACAACTGGTGCATAGAGGATGAAGGTTCTTTCTCTACTCCTATGTGTGTGAACCAACATTAAAAGAAAAGACTGGAAACTTAGCTTCTGCTCCTATAGCTTTTCAATATTTTGTTCCTGGATTTTGAGGGGAAACACAGAATACACATCAGCAGACGTCTTTTAAATCCTATCTGGAGGTATAGCATGGACTCTGATAGCTCATATTTAAGGTAGCTGAAAGATTCTAGAAGCTGTCAAAAGCGATAATCCTCTTACATCTATACTCTTCATAGATATGTCCCTAAAACAACTTAGATATAGATCAACACTATCTTATGATTGTTCTAGTACAACAGCAGTCAAAGTTGGTTTTACTTTAACCCTTGGTCTTCTACTGTGTGTCTCCAAAAGAAAAGTTATGGGTATCATTTTAAAACACAATTCAGGATACATCCTTTGGTCTCCAGTCTCTTAATCATATTCTATTTTCAATTAAAAGTCACAGTCTTCATATTTTTATAAAAATAATTGTAATACAACACTAACATTTTTATAACACCAGGCAAACATTTCCATATTATGAAAAGAAAAATAAATCTGTGTTAGGAAAAGTCTAATTCTTATAATGAAAAAGAAAACACCTGGAATGGTACATTAAGGGTGGGAAAATGTTCACATTTTTATTACAGTCAACTCAATAAGCACGGACTAAGTATCCATGAATAATAATATGTTGGATAAGGTAGTAATTAAAAATCATGGAACAGTCCCCATATAGGTCTATAGGGATACAAATCTTCACAGACACACAACACACAAGCAAAGAGGATAAGTCATTCTGAGATATACGATAGTAGAAATAAAGACTGGTGATGGAATTAGAGCAGGGTCTAAGAAGGAATTGAATATATAGCTCTAAACACTGAGTGAGATTCAGATCCGTAGTGGGGGAGAGGGCTGCTATTAAAGAAAGACACTGAATAGGGAAGAGAATGCAAGAGGATTTACACAAGAGAAAGCACATGTTGCAAATACACCACACTCAAAATGAATATTCAAAATGACTGATGGATTTTGTGCTTTTTGTGGGAGTGGAGTGCTGATGAAGTTGTATAGAGCATAAGCAGAAACAAATGACATAAAATTAGAAATAGCCAAGGGCTGTTGATACAGGATCTTGAAAGTCAAGTTGAGAAATGTGTGGGCTTTTCTTTATTCCAAGGGGAGTCATTGCAACTATGGAGGGAGTGTTTTACTTGATTCACAGCTTTGGTTTAATTAAATTCATTATCATTTATTAAATATCCAATCTGTCTGCATTACTGTCCTACATAGCTTGAGATCTATAAAACTCACTTAAACTTTAAACAAAAGTACTAATTTCAGGTTCTGAGACCATCTCCATTCTGATGGGTCTAGATAGTCCTTATATATTCACATTTAATACAACCCTTAAATAGTCTAGGCACTAATTGAAGACTAAGTTTCATGCCATGCTAATATGTCACACATAATGGAGGCAGTTGTAAATCCTGTGTTGTCTACTAGCTTCTCTTTCATACTGGAAGTCAAGAATTTCTTTTTCTAGTGGCTTTTGGGGTAGACAACTCAGAAGCATATCGTTTAAGAGACAATGAAAATGTTTTATCCTTATAACATTCCTAAAGATTGTTTTTGAATCAACAGTCTCTCTCTCTCCCTCTCTCTCTCTCTCTCTCTCTCTCTCTCTCTCTCTCTCTCTCTCTCCCTCTCTGTTATCTGTTATTTGTAAAATAAACAGGGATTTATTAGATTGGGTTACACAGTTGGGACTGGATAGCTTAGTAATACCTGTTTCACACTGGAGAGGCCAAGAACCCAGTAACTGCTCATTTTATGGCACTGAATGCTTAGCAGTCCCACCCCAGTGTTGGAAGCCTGGAGGACTCCTGGATATCTGCACATCTTCAGTCTTCAGTCCACCTTCGAACATCAGCGACATTGGGACTTGATGTCAACAGAGAATGGCTGCAGCAGTGATAGGGATACTCTCCCAGGTAGAACATGAAGGTAGCCAGTCACTGTGCTTGCCCCTATTAATCTATGCTGACTTCATGCTTCCTGGAAATACCCTCACAAACATGCCCTGAAGCACGTCTTTTTGATGATTCTAAGTATCTTCAGGTTGGCAATTAATACCAACCATCAAAAAGGATATTGAATATAAGAAATTGCATTGCTTAGATCATGGAAATGAATGTGAAAAATGGAGAGAAGGTGATTAATTGGAAAGTCTGTAGGAATCAAGGTTTTCATGTCTATGAGGATGAGTCCAGGGAGGTTGTAGCGTAGAAGATCTGGATTTTTGCAGTGGGAGAGTGCTATCACTATTGAAACAAGCAAGAAGAGGCAATGGCTTATGTGTCTAGGACTATACTTGGTTTGGGCTGTACACCCTATACCTTCTTGTGATAATGCACCTGACAGCTTAACTCCTTTACCTTCATGGAGGGGCACAGAGACCCTCTTCAGACATTGCCGCTGACAGCACCGGAACCACTTGAGACATCCCCATCTGCATTGGGCTAATTGTATCGCTCTCTCTGAAAAACAGTATATATTTCCTTTTTTCAACTAACAACAAATTTTGACAGGTTTTATTTAAATATCTTGCCAATAGACTCTATTATAAAGAATTAAAAGGCCCAACCTGGTCTGAACTGACTTTGGATGAATGCAAACACCATGGAAAGTTATATCCTCAGGTGAACATTCAGAAAGAATCTTCTATTTACTTTCTTATATCTAGGCATAACTGGGTATGCATTTGATTAAAATTAACTACATTGTGGGAAAGGACATATAGGGTAGGAAAATGAACATATGACCTAATATATCAATCAAAATAGAGAACAACCCAAGGTATGGCTCTTAGAAACCAATCTCTCTGTCTTTTAGATCCCATAAAATAAGATGCTCCAGGCTGTAACTGGTACCCTTGAGATCACTAACTCATGTGGCTCACCACCAATCTTGACAGTGTATTCCTTTCTAATATGTGTTGTCATTTCTCTTCAAACAAAATTACCTTTCTACCATTGAAAAACAGCTTTCTTATTTTATGAACAAACACAATTTGAAATATATGTGTGCATGTATTGTGTGGACACTAATTAATAAAAAAGTGGCCATGAACTTGAAAGATTTGGAGGGAGGAAATGGAAGGTGGAAAATAATAATCAAAAAAACCTTTAAAGCTATGTGATATTAACACAAATATTTTCTTTATATATATATAATTTTTAGAATTGTCAACTCAGCTGTAACAGTTTATTTGTTTTTTACATTTATATTTGGAATTTTTTCATCTTCTAAAATATTATAATTTATAGATAATACTACAGTAAATTTTTCTCAGATTTGATTATCTGTAAGATGGAATATAATGTTATAATTTAAATTTTATCTTCATAACCTAGCAATTTATCTAATAACTTGTCAAATATATATAACATAATGTCTTTATCTGAGTTTTCCTTAACCACATATTCTATGTGAAGTTGCAACAAATTTAATGGAAACAGTAACCTATATTAATGCATAATTCATTATTTTAAAAAATTAGTGCTCTCCTATAGTTCAAGAAGAATAAAAGAACAGTAAAGTCAGCATTGAGGTGTTTCTTCCTTCAAGTTACCGACTCTGATGTGGGCTAATCCTAGTCTCCAGGAATGTTCATTTATCTCAATGAGAGAGAGAGAGAAAGCCATTGTCTCAGGAGAAATAGGTTTTTCATGCTGAATTTGTCTGAGTATTTTCTCAGTAGTGAGAGATACACCACAAAGTGGGTGTGCATTTGGTGAAGATTCATGATGTCTCTTCCCACATGATTTACTTTGGAATCTGACCTACAGTGTCAAGTTCTAGATAAGGTTTCAGTCTTTGCTCTTGGTATGGGTGATGTTTAAGTTGTTGACTATAAGCATCTTCTTTTCTTTAATTCTTATGTGGAGAAAATGATAGATTAAGGTGAAAGAATATGTCAACATTGAGAAGGTACATTTATGCCAACAACCTGTGTCTATTATATAGGCTAACTAGATAAAAGAAATATAAAGGGGTGGTAGAATAATACAGAAATAAATGAAGTATGTAACAGAGTCTTAAGAGATACCTAGATAATTTAATAGGAAAGATAATCATATAAAATGCAAAATAGTGAATAAAAAGATAATAAAGTTAAATTGAAAGTGAGCCAAACATGAGAAAAAGCCAAATCATGCCCCAGTTATGTGATTGATGATAGCTAGTAGCAAATCACTATTCTTTCCTCCCCTTTTTATTTATTCTTCTCTTAGACAGTACATCCCACCCACAGCCTCCCCTCCTTCCACTCCTCCCAGCTTCTCCCACACCAATTTCCTCTCTCCCCCAGATCCACTCCTCATCTGTTTCCATTCAGAAAGAAGCAGGCCTCCTAGTGATATTAACCAAACATGGCATAACAGGATTCAGTAAGAACAGGCACAAAGCATAACAGGATGCAGTAAGAATAGGCACAAAGCCTCATATCAAGGCTGGATGAGGCAACTCAGCAGCAGGAAAAGGTTCCCAAGAGCAGGCAAAAGGGTCCACTCAAATAGTTAGAAGTCCCACAGTCACCAAGCTAAACAACAACAGCATATAAGCAGGGGACCTATCATAGACCCATGCAGGCTCCATGGTTTCCCCTTTAGTCTCTGTGAACCCCTACAAACCCTGCTTAGTTGATTCTGTGGGTCATGTTCTCTTGCTGTCCTTGACGCCTCTGGCTCCTACAATCCTTCTTCCCCTTCTTCTGCAGGGTTCCCTGTTGTAGGAGACCGATTGTTTGTCCCTGGCCACCCAGACTCGAAATAACCACACAGAAAGTGTATTAATTAAATCCCTGCCTGGCCTATTAGCTATAGCTTCTTATTGGCTAGCTCTTACATCTTAATTTAACCCATTTCTATTCATGTATATATAGACAACCGGATTAGTTAATGCATTGCTCTTTTCATTCTGTTGCTACTGACTGACACTGATCTAACTGGCAGAATACTCCTTAGCTGGATTTCTCTTCTATGTTTGACTAATTATGGGGTAGCCAATACCCAAATCAAAGTTTAATGGTTAATTGGTGGGTTAATGAGTGCACAGAAAGCACTTTAATTAATTCTCCTCATTGTAGTGACAAGAGAGACAAGAGACAGAACTGTATCTGAACATTTGCATTGAAGATGCTCAAAGTCTTAAAGTGCTGCACAGATGACCCCTAATGGTAAAGGAGCAGCAGCAGCAACAACAACAGCAACATCACCGTCAACACTCTGCTAGGGCTTAGAATTTTTTTAGGATCATCACCAAATAAACCACTGTCAAAATGTAGATTTCATTAGATCAAAATTGAATTAATTTCTTTCCACAATCTTTCTGATTCTGCTGTAATCAATTCTTACAATTCCACCAAACACCAGACTTGATGAGCTGTGTGCCATCATAATTTATTTCTCCTTTTATATATCTGTGACAAAAGGAATGTGTTAGCAATTATATACTGAGAAATAATTGTTGTGAATTGTCCTAATTAGATTGGAATTATTAATTATTATTAGAAATCAAGACTAATGAAGATGAAGTCACCTATGCTAATTTGTGAGGCTGTGTCAATCAGAATTTAACGGAAACAAATTCCCCAAGATATATACATATGTATTATATATTTTATTATATATTATTTTTACATAATATATGTGTATATGTGTGTAATATAACAGGAAGCATGTTCTGCTGTCATATGAATATGAGAAACAAAAAAAACAAACGTTTTATTGGAGTACTTCGTGTTAGATATGCCTGTTCCTTAATATATATTTAATTTCAAGGAGAGCATATTTATAGGAAATCTGGGACACCATATTTAGCAAATTTACCAAAAAAGATTATATGAGAATCTTCTTCCTAACTTGGAAATTCTCAGTACTGTATCTAATGAATTCTTTTTCATTTTAAAAATCTTTTAAAAACTATTTAGCTGTAAATAAAAGAGTCATAAAATGAATAAATCTCACATGCTAACTTATGACAGGAAAAGTGCCTTATAATCAGCCCTAGAAAGACCCTTAGTGTTCCCCTCTGATATTAATATACTCCCTTTCTCAAATATAATGTCCAACTCACTCTTCTTTTAATCACTTCTTTGCCTTTAAAATACTTTTGGTAGAAGGAGAGGGAAGATGGGATTGAAGGAGGGAATGCAAAGAGAGACAGCTAGACTTGAGGGGCATTTGAGGGGTGGTATGACAACCAAGTACAGTTGATATTTGCTAAAATATATGATGGCTCTCCTAGTGAAGTCTCCAAATATGAACAAGACAGAGTTCCAATTGGCCATATTCTGTCACCAAATGAAGTTTCCAGTACAGGAACTGTGTTACATCCAATTGAATTGTTGGTCAAAGATTTCCCATAGAAACCCCCAAGCAACCCAGGCTGTTGTCAAGGCAATAGGTGGTTCTCTACAAACTGACCATAAGACCCCATTGTTGAAGGAAACAGCCACACAACTCACTGAACACAGAGAGGTAGAGCCGGTGCTTACATAAAACTGTAACCCCTATATTTTAGTGTCTTTGGTACAGTAATGTACTCTGCATGTTACTGAAAGAGAAACTCATAGATAAGTGCCTTACTCAGTGATCATCAAAGAGGCTTCCCCCTGCATCAGATGAGAACAAATACCGAGACTCACAACCAGACATTACACAGAGAGTAATGGAACATACTTGGAACATACAGCTCTAATTACTGCCTACATCAAATCTCTCCTCCTCAGAACTCAGGGAACCCTGCAGAATAAGTGTGGATGTGGGATGGATGGAGGACACCAAAACAAGATGTTCTGAATCAATTCAGCAAGCTCATATGAACTCACAGAGCTTAAAGGAGCAAGCACAGTGCTGACACTGTACTGGATACAGTTCTGTACTGGGTCCTCTGCAAATATAGTAGAGCTTTCAGTTTAGTATTTTAATGAATCCCCTGAGTATGTGAAAGAGTGGGTCTCTGATTATTTTGTCTGTTTGGGGGACTCTTTTCCTTCTGTTGGGTTGCTTTGTCTAGCTTCAATGTGAGGGCTTTAGTTTTGTCTTATATTTTATTTTGGTATATTTTGTTTTTATGTCTTAGAAACTTGCTATTTTCTAATAGGAGACAGAAAGAGAGTGAGTGGATTCAGAAGGGAGGAGAGGTGGGGAGGAACTGGCAATAGAGAAAGGGGAAACTGTAATCAGGATATATAATGATATTTTTTATGATCTAACAAATAAAGCTTGCCTGAAGATCAGAGTACAAAGCTAACCACATTAGTCAGCCTGACAGACCAGGTAGTGGTGGCACACACTTTTAATCTCAGTGGCAATACTAGTTAACCATAGAGGCCTGGTGGTAGTGGAGCATTCCTTTAATCCCAGCACTAGAGAGGACTATAAGGTTGGATGAGACAGGGACTCACTCTCTTTTCAGTCTGAAGATTTTGTAGATGTAAGACCTCTCTATTGATTGACTGATGTACTTCTATGATCTTTCAGCTTGAACTCCAATATCTGTCTCTTGGATTTTATTAGTCAAGCTACATCTGGTGCCCAAGTTTTTGGGTATGAATTTATGAGCTGTTTGCCAGTGGTTTACAGTCACTGGCATAGGCCCGAGCTACACATGGCTTGAGTTACCACCCTACTGGCTTGGTTTTCCTTTCTTCTCTCCTGATGGCCTTTCCCTGAAACCCCTTCTTGGGCTGCTGCCAAACTAAGCAGCTCCCTTGAAATCCAGTCAGGCGTTTGCTGTTCTACTCAGTAGCAATAAGCTTCACATCTTCATCATTATCAGATGCAGGTTTGGTGAGAAAATTAGGAATTCTTAAGAGAGGAATTAGTTCAAAGGGAGAGTTTTTACGCACATTAAAAAAGTGAAAGACACAATTAAGATAGAGAAAGTTAGGTCTCTGTGTGATTATGTAATGCATGATTTAAAAATGGAACAATTAAATGAAGGGATAATCAGCCAGGATTGATATACAGTCAGTTATCATTTTGGCAATCCTTGATGTTTTGATAATTCTTGGTTTATATCTTAAAATGTTGTTTGGTTTGACTGCCAAGATACAGGCCTTACTTAATAAAACAGATCATAGAGATATTCAGATCCAGAGAGAGGAATTTAGCAGAGAACCAATTTCAACATTGCATTTTAAGGTTAGAGAGGGAGAGCCTAAGGTTTTCAAACAACCAATCTTAATACATCCAGTTACCTTACAGAAACAACTGCCAAATGACAGATATCACCAAGGCTGTGCAAGAGTTAAATGGACTCCTATGGAAATGTTGGATTTAAGGAGATTCAAGGAAGTGAAAGTCTCATAAGGCATGCATTTGCCTATTGTGAAGCAAATGTTAAACTTTTGATCAGTTTGTAATAGAAGTATCTCTAAAGACTAGATAGACTTGGTAAGCTGGTTTTAGAGCCTGGTTCACAACTACAATGGAGTACCTGGTTCAGAGAAGAGGCTAAGATGATTAAACACTGGAGTGAAGCTAGAGGTATGGAAATTTCCCAAAATCAACTTCTTAGAGAAGATTATGATATTGTGGAAGGGCAATTACTTATATTACCACCAGGCCCTGGCTATTTGCCATGCAGTATTTTTGAATGCTTGGGACAGATTGAAGATGTAGGAAAGAAAATTGAGTCATTTACTAAAGTTATACAGGGTCCTAAAGGAAGCCTTCATGGATTTGTTACAAAGATTGATTTTAGCAGTAAATAGAATGATACAAAATTCATAAGCAAGACAAATAATAATTGTATCTCTGGATTTTGAAATGCTAATTCTCAATGCAAAAGTATAATTAAGCTTTTAAAAGCAAATTCAGCACCATTTGAGGAATGGATCTGAGATGCAATCAATATTGAAACTCATGACCATGATATGCTTGGATAGGAGAGGTAATGTCCAGAGGTTTAAGGAAAAATCAATCAATATCAACTGTTACAATTGTGGCAAACAAGGTCACCTTAAAATGGATTGTAAACAGGATGTTCCTAGAAACTGATTTTTCTAAGCATAATCCAAACAGAACACCCGTCTTTTCTGGATTATGCAGGTGTGGAAAGGGCAGGCATTGGACTAATGAACATAGAGCAACAAGAGATATTCAAGGTGACACTTTGCTATTGGGGAAATCATTGAAGGGCATCTAGCAGGCCCCTATGCAAAATCCAATTCAGTTTTTCCCTGTCTAGAGGAAAGTCTTCCCCAAAGCAAATAAAGAACCTAATGCCTATTGTAAGAAACCATACTGCTCTGGATAATAGAACATCTATAGAAGAGAGAACAAAAATTCAGAAAAAAACATAAAAATAAGTATTTTGCAAATTTCTATAAAAAACAAAGCTCCCCCCATATGACCAAATGACACCATTGAAGGTCTGGTAGACACAGTTATGAATTGAACAATAATTTCACCAGAATCTTGGCATCCAAATTGACCTCTTTGGGAGGTAAATGTTCAGCTTTTAGGGATTGGAACTCCTATCTCGGGTAAAACAGAGCATGAGATGGGTCAAATGTATAGGGTCAGAAGGACAGAGAGGATAATTAAAGCCATATGTTGCTAACATAGCAATGAATTTGTGTGGACATGATTTGTTACAGCAATTGAATACTCAGATTAAAATTCCCCCAATCTTAGGAACAAACCATAAATTAATGTATGTTTCTTGGAAAAATATTAGAAGGTATAATAAAGAAAAGTCACTGACCATCCAGATTGTACAAGATGGGACAGATTAACAGCAAATACCCCAAAAGCTAGAGATTTCAACTTATATACAGGAACAACATCTGCTGATTTTCCAAAGGCACCAACAGCACTATCTTTAGAATGGTTGACAGACAAACCTATATGGGTTGTGCTATGACCTGTAATAACAAAGAAACTGCAGGCTTTAGAACAGCTGGTGTAAGAGCAGCTCAATGCTCAGCATACTGAAGAGTCAACCAGTCCTTGTATTTCTTATGTAATTGTTGTTAAAAAAAGAAATTTGAAAAACAGAGGATGGTAGCAGATCTAAGAGCTGTCAATAAGGTGATTCAGCCAATGGGCTCTTTATAGTTTGGCATTACTTTGCCTTCTTTATTACCTAAAGGATGGCTTCTTATAGTTATTGATTTAAAAGATTGCTTCTTCACTATATCTTTACAAGAAAAAGACAGAGATAAATTTGCCTCCACAGTGCCTATATATAATAATTACCAGCCTGCTAAGAGATATCAATGGAAGATTCTCCCAGGGAATGCTAAATAGACACACCCAGTACCAATATTTTGTATGACAGCTATTAGAAATGATATGTAAGCAGATCCCTGAATCGATCATTTATCATTACTTGGGCAACATCTTATTAGCTGATTCAAATGTAGATGATTTAGAAAGAATGTTTCAAGAAGTAAAGAAAAAAATTGTCTTGTTGAAGATTGCAAATTATTCCTGAAAAAATACAAAGAGGAGATTTTATTAATTATTTAGGTTATAAAATAGGTTTACAAAAAATTAGACCACAAAGGTGCAAATTTGAAGAGATTGATTGCAGACTCGTAATGACCTTCAAAGATTGCTAGGAGGCATTTCCAATCTATGGTCCACTATTGGGATAAAACATCATGAAATAATTAATTAAAACAAAATCTTAGATGGTGAAAGGACTTAAATAGTTCAAAGGAATTATCATCTGAACCTGAGAGAGAATGGGCTTTGATGGAAGAAAAATTACAAAAGGCACATGTGGATCATGCAGATCCAATTCTTAACTGCACTGTGGTCATATTAACCTCCAAATATTCCCCTATATGAATTTTAATGCAGAGGGAAGATAGTATCTTAAAATGGATCTTTTTACCACATACACCAAGTAAAATTTAAAAAACCTATGTGGACAAGATCTCTAAGTTAATTCTAAAAGGAGAATTAAGACTTCATCAATTAAGAGGGATAGAACCAGCAGAAATTATGGTACCTTTTAATAATGATGAAATTGAAAAACCATGGGCAGAAATTAAACCCTAGCAAAGAAATTATATTAACTTTTGGGACAGATTAACAGCAAATACCCCAAAAGCAAGAGATTTCAACTTATATGTAGAACTAATTGGATCGTACCTTGCATTGTATGAGACACACCAATACGTGGAGCACCTACATTCCATACTGATGCAAATAAATCAGGAAAGGCAGAAAATTTAAGTAAAGTGGATCAAAGTCCTAATGATTCTGTTCAAAAGTCAGAATTACATGTTATTTTCATGGTACTAAGGGATTTGAAGAACCCCTCAACATAGTTACTAATTTAAAATATGAAGAAAGCATTGTTTGTATGTTGAAACTGCTTAATTTATACTGAGTGATGCATAACTGACTTTGTTATTTATTCAGTTACAAGATAAAATCAAGAATAGGAGTCATCCTATATACATAACACAAATCTTATCCCCTGTGGGTCTGCCAGGTCTTCTAGCACAATTTAGTATAGAAATCAATCAATTATTGATTGGAAATGTGTTGAAGGCCTCAAAATTTCATAAAAAACATGATGTCAATAGCAAAGGTATAAAAAAGATTTTTTCATCATGTGGTGACAAGCAAAGAAAATTACAGGGAAATGTCCTACTTGTTCTTTATACAACCAAATCCACTACCTGCAAGAAGTAACCCAAATGGTACTCAAAGGAATGAAATCTGGCAGATGGATATATTCCATTTTGTAGAATTTGGAAAAATAAAATATATACACCACACCATTGATACCTATTCAGGTCTTCAATGGGCAACTTCTTTGAGTTTGGAAAAAGCTGATTTGGTAATCACACATTTGCTAGAAGTTATAGCCATTATGAGCATACCACAACAGATTGGCACACCAACTGTTGTGCTGACTACATCCATATAGTTAGTGGCTGACTACATCCATGTAAAACCTGAGAAAGCTGGAAAGGAATTCTAGACACACACAAAAACAAAATTTAGCCATGTTTTTTGTTCTATTGGAAGTGTGCTACAGCTTCCTGAGGAAAAGTTTTCCTGATTCAGTGGTAACAGAAATAACAAAACAAAACAAAAAAGTGCTGTTTCAAAATGGCAGCATCCTGGTTTGCCAGCACAAATTTCTCTAATTCTTTCAGGTGGTCTGGTTATGTAGTATTTAAATGGGGTTTGTGAACAGAGTGCTACAACTTACTTAATGGCAACATAGATGCATTGTGTGCCTAAAAATGGGGCCGTGAGCATGGTTCATGTTAAATAGACTCTGCCCCACCATGTTGGACTGGGCAGAGTCAACAGACAAAGCAGCCTTAGTTGCTGCTTAACATTTTAAGAATCCCTCCTCTACAGAAAAAAAGTTGCATATACACAATGGAACAGAATCAGACATAAAAGACCTCTAAATTGGTCACAGTGTGTTTAAAAATGTACATAGGTTTGGGACAGAAAAGAAAAAAGAGTTAAGAGAAAGACAGTCATAGATTAAAGGAAGTTGTAGAAAAAGTAATAGAGAGTAAGAAAAATAAGCCATGTAAAGATGGAATATACACAGAGAGTCTGGATTATGTATATTATTGTGTTTCTTTAAATTTTTTTTACTGTGAAGGAGCTAAGTACAGAGAGACATTTCATTGTAATGTCTCTAAGTTAAGACAACATAAAGGTATATTGACTTCAGAATTTGGGTCTAAAAATATGTTCCTTTGGAAAAGAGGTTCTTCATTTGTTTCCACAGAGGATGAGATCCTGTGGAATCCTCCCAGACTAACATGCTTTGATTCACCAAGACCCCCAAAGGTCACCTTGAACACCCCCAAAAATACTTTACCTAACAAAAAGAAGTATTTTGGAGATAATTATGCCCATATTCCTAAATATTATCTATTAATTTTTTCTTACATTTAAAGGGAAAATTGCTATAGGGATTTGCATTGATATGTATCTTGGTTTATTGATACAAATTTAAGGTCAATTTTGTTATTTGTATATTTCTGCTCTTGATTCAGGCATTGTGTTTGTGCAGCTCATTTAAAAATGTAATGCATAATTAAAAAATACAAGTTAATGATAAACATCTATAATAGCTAAGCTTGTAGTCATGATAGTTAGGTTTTCTAAATATATAGAGATATAGTTAGATAAGGATTCTTCAAATCTTTCAAATTCCTATGGAATATGGCATTTAAAATATTTAAGAACTTAGGACTTTTCATGACATGAGACACATCTGTTCCTGGCAGCACCAAGCTACTTCAAGAGGATGATGGCCACTGAAGAGGCTCCTTATAGCATTGTTTAGTCATTTGGAAAAAACGCTGCCCTTGCCTGGACTGCTTGATGCTATGCTCTATGAACTGGACATGCAGGTCCCACAGAGAAATGATTGCTGAACTTGCCTAAAGGTGAGACAATCCTTAGGGGTTCCTGATTAATGAAAGACTCTGCCAGACATTCTGCAGGATACAGAAGAAAGTGACTGACAAACTGCCAATATAGACAGAACTGTTTTTGAAATTTCCTGCTTCATGGTAAAGTCTGCCAGAAACTATGTACCTATTGACTGAAGACAAATGCCACAATGATACAGAAGAACTTTGGGTGACTATCCAGACAGTGAGATGTCTCTGTCAATTCCAGAGCTTTGGAAGTTGCTTACAATGCATTTTCTCTTTACTTAGGTAATATTATATCCTTCTGGAGTCTTTGACAAAGTTGAAGAATAGTTATAATTATAGTTTTTCTTAGTTATGATAAAAGGTAAAGTAGATATCAATATTGTAACTGTAGTTCTTGCTTGATAACTGTTTTGTTATGCATAATTTTTATGTGTTAATGTTAAAACCTTCCTTTTTATTTAAACAAAATAGGGGAAGTGATATGGGAGTTCCTTCTGTCTATGTGTCTCTTTTATTGGTTAATGAATAAAGAAACTGGCTTGGCCTGATAGGGCAGAGTAGAGCTAGGTGGGGAAAATGAAACAATGTTGGGAGAAAGAAGGCAGAGTCAAGTGGAAGCCATGTGGCCCTTCCAGCGACAGATGCTAGACAGAACCTTGCTGGTAAACCACAGCCACATAGTGATACACAGATGAATAGAAATAGGTTAAATTAAGATGTAAGAGCTAGCCAATAAGATACTAGAGCAAATAGGCGAAGCAGTGATTTAATTAATGCAGTTTCTGTATGATTATTGTGGGACTGGGTGGGACAGAAACCTCCTACAATAGACAGTGCTCCAATATATGTCTCTAAGAAAACAAAACAGATTTTGCTTATTATGATATAAAGCATATTACAGGTATAACACAATGCTACAGGACAGGCAGCAATAGAAAGATGAAATTGAACTCTAAAGGATATGTTAAATAAATACAAAGGAATGATAAAGACCCCTGGAAATAGATTAAATACTACTTTGCTAACTTTGAGTTTTCTAAACACTAATGAGGAAGCAACAACAACTGCAGAGAAATATTGGATACTAGAAAAAACTACAGAATTAAATCAGCTGGTATACTTTAAAAATGTGCTGACCTCAGAATGGAAACCAGGACATGTGTTATATTGGGGAATGTGTTTTGCTATTGTTTCCACAGTAGAAGAAAAGCTGTGCATAACATTAAAATTGGTAAAGATTCTATTTGAATAAGAGACAACCATTAATTAGAAGAAATGATAGTTCATCAAAGAGCATGGCTGTTTTATCTAAACTAACATATGAAACTAACAAATACTTTTCATTTAATCAGAAATAACTTATTAAAAGAGAACCTCCCCCAAATTAAGGAAGGGTTTTTTTTTCATTTGCTTTTTCTAAAAATCTTTTCAAGAGAATAAAGATATTCAGCTAAGAAATCTGAAGGTCGTTGGACAAATGAGACATCTGAAGAAAAAGGACAAATCCTTTAGAAAAATGTCACAAGAGAAAGAGGAAATTTTACTATTGATATATCATATTTTCAAAAAGAAAACAATTCATAAATCTTCCCAAATATTTGTTTCTGATATTCTCTACATATATATAATGCAAATTAACTTTTTGTGTCCCAGTCCAATTAAAAATTAAAGCTAGCTTTGGAATTGGGGTGTGGCTCTCTCCTTCTTTAAACAAAAGTACGTTTGTTAAAGTAAAATACAAAATTCTGAATCATGTCAGAAGTGTCACCTGATTTGGGGCAGAAGATAAACAAATATTTAAGGGCTATATTATTGTCACTAATCTCATAATCTTTTGGTTTTCATTTGACTAACAATTTTGCTTAAGTTATGAATATTATCTCATAATTTATAGGATTCATATATACATAATTTTTAAAAAACTTTTTGTCATGACATTAGTGATCATATAGAATAGTAACTAATTCTAGAAAAAGGTTTCATCTTCCTTCCTAAATATAATTTTGGGTTTGAGTCTCTATCAGTTTTCTGTTGTTAACCATGGACATGCCTAACTGTGAAGTGTAAAGTATAAAGTATATAAGTTTGAGAACTATCAAAGCTAGTTTGGGATGGTAATTCAAGTTACTATAGAAAGTAAATCAGGTACAAGACTTTGAATTCACCAAGATAGTATAGATAATGAAGTTTCTCAGAATTTGCCAAGTGCATGTAGACTAGACATTGTTGATGTACCTATTGCCTGTATATATTATATATGTTTATTGTACTAATTGTATATATATTTTCTTATATTAGTTATAACCTTTTTATATTAGACTAAAACGGGAAATTTTTCTGGTATTTTGTTTATGATCTAAAAAATAAAGCTTGCCTGAAGATCAGAGTGCAAAGCTAGCTGCAGTAGTTAGCCATACAGGTTAGGCAGTGGTGGCAAACACCTTTAATCCCAACATTCATACTAGTTAACCATAGAGGCCAGGAGGTGGTAGTGCATGACTTTAATCCCAACAGCCATACTAGTCAGCCAAACATGTCAGGTAGTGGTGGCACACACCTTTAATCCCAACAGTCACACTAGTTAACCATAGAGGCCAGGAGGTGCTACTGCACGCCTTTAATCCCAGCACAAGGCAGGATAAGACACAACTCACTCTCTTTTCAGTCTGAAGATTTTGTAGCAGTAAGTGCTCTGTAGTGGTTGGCTGCTTTGCTTCTCCGATCTTTCTGCTTGGACCCCAATATCTGTCTCTGGGTTTTATTAGCCATGCTATAAAAATATATTAAAAATATAAAGAAGAAATCAAAATTCTTTTCTTTTATTGAACAGTGTACTTAACATCACTATAATTCAGAATTTTTACCCCTTAGAAAACCATGTATATCTATTAAATTCTCTTACTTTGTATTTTCCTTCCCTATATTCTTTGATATAACTCTTACCTGTTAAAGAGACAGATCTGTCTTAACTGTGCAGATTCTTAAAACAGACGTTATGATGAAAATGCATTTCACTGTAGTAGTTCAGCATGCTATTGTTTAATTTAATTCCTCTTTTGATTTTAGTGTCTACAATGAAAATCTTGGTTCTCAAAAATATAAGAAATGTAGGTAAGAGATATCAATAAATGTCATTTAGTTATCTGCATTACATATACGTCATCAACAGCAACAAAAATCCCACTTCTATATTAGTGAAGGCAATTAAATATGTCTGTAAGTATTCTCCTTTCTCCAAGCACATATTTAAAATTTTACACCTTCATGCATATGTATTGAGTATATGTCAGTACTTATAATACTTTTCTCCTACTAATCTTTGTTTGATCATATGAATAAAATGTGTTTCTTTAAAGATAATAGTGTTTATTAAGTCCCTCACAATACATTTTCCACATATATTTATGATGTTAATAATTTATGCCATTAAGCTTCAGAGTAAGATTAAGTGGTTATGAAATATTTGACTTATATCTTTTCTTCTTCCTATTCCATATATCCAAAATATGTTACTTCAATTTCTGCTTATGTACAACATTGCTACATAATTTGCCTCTCCTAAAAGTCACATTTTCTTTAGTTTCTCTAAAGAAATATATATATGATTTTTGTATTTTTGTGTTAGTAATTCTGTAAAGTGCAATATAAACATTTATATAGTTTCAGAGTTTCTTTTTTATTGATTTTTATTGACCTTTATATTTTTCTCTGCTCCCCTCCCTTTTGTTCCCTTCCCTTCAACCTTTCTCCAAGGTCCCCATGCTCCCAATTTACACAGGAAATCTTGTCTTTTTCTACTTCCCATGTAGATTAAATCTATGTATGTCTCTCTTAGTATCTTAATTGTTATCTAAGTTCTCTTGGATTGTGATTTGTAGGCTGTTTTTCTTTGTTTTATGTTTAAAAACCACTTATGAGTGAGTACATGTGATACTTGTCTTTCTATGTCTGGGTTACCTACTCAAAATGATGTTTTCTAGCTCCATCCATTTTTCTGCAAAATTCAAGATGCCATTATTTTTTCTGCTGTGTTGTTCTCCATTGTGTACATGTACCACATTTTCCTTATCCATTCTTTGGTCGAGGGGCATTTAGGTTGTTTCAAGTTTCTGGCTATGACAAACTGTGCTGCTATGAACATAGTTGAGCACATGTCCTTGTGGCACGATTGAGCATCCTTTGTATATATAGCCAAAAGTGGTATTACTGGGTCTTGAGGAAGGTTGTTTCCTAATTTTCTGAGAAATTGCCACATTGACATTCAAAGGGGTTGTACCAGCTTGCATTCACACCAGCAATGCAGAAGTGTTCCCTTTACCCCACAACCTCTCCAGCATAAGTTGTTATCAGTGTTTTTGATTTTGGCCATACTTACAGGTGTAAGATGGAATTTCAGAGTTGTTTTGGTTTGCATTTCTCTGATGATTAAGGATGTGGAACATTTCTCTAAGTGTCTTTCAGCCATTTTAGATTCCTCTGTTGAGAGTTCTCTGTCTGGGTCTGTACTCCATTTTTTTATTGGATTATTTGTTCTTTTGATGACCAATTTCTTGAGTTCTTTGTATATTTTGGAGATCAGACCTCTGTCTGATGTGGGGTTAGTGAAGATCTTTTCCCATTCTGTAGGCTGTCATTTTGTCTTGTTGACTGTGTCCTTTGATTTACAGAAGCTTTTCAGTTTCAGGTAGTCCTGTTTATTAATTGTTTCTCTCAGTGTCTGTACTTCTAGCATTATATTTAGGAAGAGATCTCCTATGCCAATGGGTTCAAGTGTACTTCCTACTTTCTCTTCTATAAGGTTCAGTGTGGCTGATTTTATGGTGAGGTCTTTGATCCATTTGGACTTGAGTTTTGTGCATGGTGATAGATATGAATCTATTTTCATTCTTCTACATGGTGATATCCAGTTATTCCAGCACCATTTGTTAAATATGCTTTCTTTCTTCCATTTGATATTTTTTGCTTCTTTGTCAAAAATCAGGTGTTTGAAGGTGTGTGGATTAGTATCTGCATCGTCAATTCAGTTCCATTGGTACCCCTGTCTGTTCTTATGCCAATACCAGGCTGTTTTCAGTGCTGTAGCTCTGTAGTAGAGTTTGAAGTCAGGAATTGTGATGCTTCAGAAGTTCTTTATTATACAGGATTGTTCTGGTTTCTTAATGTAATAAATTTTTCTTAATGTAATGTTTGTCAGCTTTTATAATATTTTGATCTTATTTTTTGCAAATTTGACATTTTAAAATTTGTATCATTTATATCTTCTATGATACAATTAGATTGTTATTCCTCCTATTCTGTTTTTAATTCATTTATTCTTTACTGTTCCACAGGAAAATATCCACAAGGTTTATTAACTTCAGCCAACAGAAATTGTTATTGTCCATTTTTTTCTGAGTCAAGATCAATCATTGCTTGATTCATGTTGTATATAGAGTTTTAACTTTTTAAAAATTAATTTATTACATATATGAGTATTTTGCCATACATGTATATTTGCATACCACATGCATACTTGATGCCAATAGAAGTCAGAAGAATACATCAAATACCCTGGAATTGGAGTTATGGATGGTTATGAATTGCCATGTGAGCACTGGGGTCTAAAGCTGGGTCCTCAGCAAGAGCAAAATTATTCTTAATGACTAAACTATTTCATCACACCTTGCCCTTAGTTTTATTTTTGTTATCCATGTCTCCTTTTTCTTTTTATGTCATTATTAACAACAAGGCTTATTCAAATCCTTTTTGACTCAGTAGCCTTGACTGAATTGAAATGTAAATTTGACTCATGTACTGTGCATATGGCTAGTGAGCTGGTGCTGGCTACTGGTAGGAAGGACCTGATTTTTCTTTTCTTTATGTTGGTCTTTTAAAAGGATTGAATGAATGAGCTCAGCTCAAATATTACAGACTCTTCTAGAACAAAAGTCGAAAATAATAGACGGAAGATATATTACCTCTGGTGTTCTTGTCTTACAATTTTATAAGTCATGTGTTGTTGTTCCCTTCCTGTCCTGCCAGTCTGGTGTGAATGTAGTAAAGAAAACTGGTGAAAAGTATCAACTTTTATGAGATATAAGCTATTTTAGTCCACCATAAAGGTTGATATTACCTCTTAATGTTTGAAGTAATTAAACCATATTATGTATTCAGTATGATTTAATATGTCAAATATACATATTTAATAAACATATTACTTGAGTTCCATTCTCTGCTTTATTAGTTTTTCTAATTCTGAAATGTCATTTTTTTTACTGTTTCTTAATTTGTAAACTCTTTTCAAATGCAGAAGGTTACTGTTTTGTTCTGTCTTTGAAACAATCTTATAAATCTTATATATTTATTATTCTCTTTTACTTTATGGAAACTTTTCATGAGACTTGACTTTACCATAACTCTTTTTCTTATTTATAAGAAAATGACATTATTACACTTGAGAAGATGTTGGCTATTATAATTTCACAGAGATTTTTCTTCTCTTGCTTCCCCAGAATGTTCAAAAGTATGATGACTTACTTTGTAAGATATTTGGACCCCATTCTTCTCTCCAGTGTTTAGCTAGGCCACTTTCTATTACATTTCTTCTGGATTTGATTTCACTCCCAGCAGTTTCTGCTAAGCATAAGGTTCTTATCAGAAATGAGTGCCTAAGAGGCTCCTAGGGGAGTCTTAAATATTCACCGATACAGACTACCTTAGCACTTTCACTGTCACAGAGCTGTCACAATGAATCAAAAACTCTTCCATTTTAGTTCCCTGCTTAAAGTGATTCTCTATGGTTCCTAGTGAGCACCTGTTGCATATTTGGGGATTCTGCTCTTCTTGAGCTTCATAGATGCCTTATTGCTTACCCACATAGAAATGTTTACAGCATAGAGTAAATGTCTGTTGGTGATTTGGATTCATCATTTAATTTTGAGTTCAGGGCATGTCTTGTCATTCTTTTTATTTATTTTTGAGTAAGCTGTCAGTAACTTTCCAAATTCTTTTGTGCATGTGTTTAAAAACTATTCCATTATTTAATTTTTTCATTCAATGTATTTTGATCTTATTTTCTGCTCTCTCTACTCTTCTCATATCTTTCCCTACTCAACCAACTTTTATTATTACATTCTTTCTCTCCCTCGCTCAGTTAAAAACATACCCAATCCCCAGAATATGAAAATCCAAACAAGTTAAAAAAATAAAAAAAACAGAACAAAGTAAAATGAAACACAGAACAAACAAACAAATACACAAATAAACAAGAAGTTCATCTTGTGTGGGCCAATTACTCTTGGGCATGTGGCCTGCCCTGAAGTATGATTTATATATGTAGTGTCACTCTGTTGGAGAAAACTGATTTCCCTTCTCTGTTAGGTATCAGTTGCAAAAAGCTCTTTAATTTGGGGTTGGATAGCTGCATTCTCTTCCCCTTTTCAGTTTTACTAGAGTTGCTTTCTGTTTTCACAGAACTACCCAAAGATATTTAAAACTATATTGCCATCATTGATGACATCTTAAGACTCTTCAGTGACTATTTCAATGCCACTGATAACTGTAATTAGCAATTTATCTAATGATTCTGAATATTTGTGTCACTTTATCATGGTTTCTAATATTTTCCTTGCATTTCTGATTATCTGGCTTACATGATATGTGGCAAACCAAAGAAAGTGAGACTAAGTATGTGTGCCTAACTCTTCACATCACACCAAATATACTCAACTACATATGGACAAGCTTTCTCACATGCTTCTTCCATCATCTTTATAATTAGGTATCTCAGATGTTCATGAATTGATATACAAGATCAAAACAAAAACTTGAGCTAATAGTTGTCTCGGTTTGTATGATTCCAAATAAATATTTTGAAGCCATAAAGGACAAATATTTATATTAAAATATAAACATATATTTATAAATACCTAAGGGTACATTGAAGCAATAATTTGACATAGAATAACATTTTACTCTATAAGAACAGATTTAGGTGCTAAAAACATGGTTTAATAGGTAAACTGCTTGCTAAGCAGGTATGAGAAGTTGAATTTAGACTGTGAACACCCACATAAATGTGGGTAGCAGGTGACTGTAATTACAGAACTAAGAAGAAAATGATACACTGTTTCCCAGTGTTAGCTTCCCAGACCAATGAACAAAATCGTGCTCCAGGATCAGTGAGAGATCCTATTTCAAAGAAATTAGGGAAGAAACCATAGAGCAAAATATCCAAAATCAACTTCTGGCTCTACATATTTATGCAAAAGCAAGCATACCCATTTATTTGCACAAATACATATATATCACATATGAACATGTTTCAGCATTACCAATAATATAAATAGCCTTAAAATTTTAATATTAGAATTTTAGTGGTCAAATTGTATATATTTAGCATTTGCTGCAGAGACAAAAGATTTTCAGTTATTTACCGATACACTACTCTTAGAATTGTTACATTTCATATGTAGTATTCTAAGTAGATTTTCACTACCAGCTTTATGCTTAAAGTTGCTCTTTTTGTGGGGGCGACAGGTTTCAGGAAAGGGTTTCTCTGTTGCGTTGGAGCCTGTGCTTGAACTTGCTCTGAAGTCCAGGCTGACCTTGAACTCACCGAGATCTACTTGTCTCTGCCTCCCAAGTGTTGGGATTGAAGGCATGTGCCATCACCGCTGGCAAGGTTGCTTTTTTAAGAAGCATAAGCAGCTGTGCAATGAGCTGGACAAGGCCAGACCACCAGGAGAAGTGGCATGAACAGTAGTGTGGCAAGCCATGCCAGGCTGCTTGGTGTAGAAGCATAGGCAACAGCGCAACAGACTGGAAGAGTCCAGGATGCCTGGAGGAGGAGTGTGAGCAGCATTGCCATGGACTGTGACCAGGCCAGCTGCTAGCAGGAGGAGCATTAGAAGCAATGCTGTGGGCTGCAATGACAGCAGTGGTCTCCAGAAATTATCTGACCACTGGAAACTCAGCCTCAGTCCCGCCAACATCAGGTGGAATGACCTTCTGAGCCTTCGGCCCATAGGTACCTGGAGGAGTGATCACCGAAGGCTCTCCTCTGCCTACATATGAAGAGCAATCAATGGATCCATAGCCCCCAACTATACCAACTACCCCTGAAACACAGGCTATACCTGATCTGATTGGAAGAAGAGTTGGGTAGACAGCAGGGTAAGAATACACTCATTAATATAAAGAGCAAGGCAACACCACCAGAAATGAGTTGTTCTAAAACAGCAAGACCTGAACATTCTACACAGATGAAGCAGAGGAAAATGACCTTAAAAATAATGTTACGAAGATGATGGAGGCCATTAAAGAGGAAATGAAAAATTTCCTTAAGGAAATGGAGGAAGAGACAACTGAAAAATTGGAAGAAATCAATGAATCCCTTAAAGAAAACCAAGAAATCAAACAGGTGGAAAAAATACAGTTCAAGACTTGAAAACTGAAATAGAGGTAATAAAAACAAACACAAACTGCAGGAAGTCTGGAAATGAAAAATATGGGTTAACAATCAGGAGCTATAGATGCAAGCATAAACAACGGAATACAAGAGATGGAAGAAAGAATCTTAGGCCTTGAATATATAAGAAAGGAAATAGATTCATTCATAAAAGAAAAATGCTAAATCCAACAAATTCTTAGCACAAAATATCCACGAAATATAGGACACCATGAAAAGATCAAACCTAAGAATAATAGGAATTGAAGAAGTCTAGCTCAAAGGCACAGAAAATATATTCAACAAAATTATAAAGAAAGCTTTCCCAACATAAAGAAGGATATGCCTATGAAAGTTCAAGAAGCTTACAGAACACCAAATAGACTGGACCAAAAAACAAAACAAAACAAAAAAACCTAAAAAACAAAAAAGACAAAAAAAACCCAACAACAACAACAGTATAAAATAATCCACTCACCACATACTAATCAAAAACTAAACCTACAGAATAAAGAAAGAATACTAAGAGCTGCAAAGAAAAAAGGCCAACATATAAAGACAGATGTGTCAGAATTACACCTGACTTCTCAATACAATAAAGGACAGAAGGTCCTGGTCAGGTATTCACAGACACTAAGAGACTATGCATGCCAGCCCTGATTACTATATCCAGCAACACTTTCAATCAACTTAGATGGAGAAAGCAAAGCAAGATATTCCATGATAAAACCAGATTTAAGCAGTATCTATCCACCAACACAGCCCTACAGAAAATACTAGAAGGAAAACTCCAATCTAAGGAAGTTAGCTACACTCACAAAAACACAGGCAGTAGATAATCCCACATCAACAAATCCGGAAGAAGGGAAACATACACAAAAATACTACCAACAACAACTAAAACAAAAAGAACAGTAACTAACAATCAGTGGTCATTAATATCCCTTAATATCAGTGGACTCATTTCATCTATGAAAAGACACAGGATAACAAAGTGGATATAACAACAGAATCCATCCTTCTACAGCATACAATGACCACACCTCAACCTTAAAGACAGACTTAATCTCAGAATAAAAAGATTGGTAAAAATTTTCCAATTAAATGGACCCAATAAACAAACTGATGTAGCTATCCTACTATCTAACAAAATAGACTTCAAGCTAAAGTTAGTCAAAAGAGATGAAAAAGGTCATTTCTATATCATCACAGAAAAATTCCATCAAGATGAAGTCTCAATTATGAACATTTATGCCCCAATACAAGGGCACCCTTATTTGTGAAAGAAGCATTACTAAAGCATAAATCACACATTAAGTCCCATACACTAATAGTGGGAGACTTAAAAACACCACTCTGACCACTGGTCTGCCTGACAGAAACTTAACAGTGAAATAAAAAACCTAACAGATGTTATGACTTAAATGGGGTTAGCCAACATCTATAGAATATTTCACACAAACAAAAAGGAATATACCTTCTTTTCAGAACCTCATGGATCCTTTTGAAAATCAACCACATATTTTATAAAAAAACAAATCTCAACAGATATAAAATTTGGAATAACACCTGTGTCTTATTGGACCATCATAGCTTAAACTTAGAATTCAACATCACTAATTGCAGAAAGCCATTAGTAACTCATGGTAACTGAACAATGCTCAACCGAATCACCACTGGATCAAGGAAGAAATAAAGAAAGAAGTCAAAGACTTTCTAAAATTCAATGACAATGACTGCACAAACTTTCAAAACTTATGGTGCACAATGAATGCAGTGCTAAGAGGAAAGTTCATAGCACTAAATACCTACATAAAGAAGCTTGAAAAATCCCACACTAGTGAATTAATGATGTGGGATTTCTGTCTGTATGCTGTGAATATCATTGGTTAATAAAGAAACTGTCTTGGTCCTGCATAGGGAACAGAGGTAGGCAGGGAAGCCTAAGCTGAATGCTGGGAGAATGGAGGCAGAATCAGAGAGAAGCCATGGAGCCTCCACAGGAGACAGATAAGACAGACGTGCTGAAACTTTGCTGGTAGGCCACAACCTTGTGGTGATGCACAGATTGATGGATATGGGTTAAATTAAGATGTTAGTAAGCCAATAAGAAGCTAGAGCTAATGGGCCAAGCAGTGATTTAAATAATTCAGTTTCTGTGTGATTATTTTGGGCCTAAGCAGCTGGGAACCAACAAGCGGCCTCCTCCTCCAAATTGATGCACCAACATGGCCAACTAAAATTCACTTAAAACCTGAGAGAGCTTGAAAAGAAGTTCTAGACACACACACACACACATACAACAACAACAACAACAACAACAACAACAACGAAGTTTAGCTGCATTTAATTTTTAGCTGGCAGCTTACCACAGCTCCTTTAAGAGAGGTTTTCCTGATTCAGTGGTAGCAAAAGTAAAAATGCCCATGCTGCCAGCATGACCGCCAGCTCTTTCAGGAGACCGAACATTTAAATGGGGTTTGTAAGCAGTGTGTTACAAACTGCTTAATGGCTTGACATCGACCTGCTGCATACTTGGAAATGGGGTGGTGTGCATGGCTCAGAGGCAGTGAACAGCTCTACCATGCCCAACTGGGCAGGGCAAGAGGCATGCCATTTTTGACCTAGCTATGCCACAGCTTAAGTTTTTAAGAAGCACTTAGCATTTTAAGAAGCACTTCTGGACAAAGAATCACAGATACACAATAGGACAGATTCAGACATAAAAGACCTCTAAATGAGTCACAGTGTTAGATAAACATATGTAGGCTTGGGAGAGAGAAGAAAAAGAATATAGAGAGTTATAAAAAGAAATAAATGGTTTTAAAACAAAACAAAACAAATTCTTTAAAGAGACAGAGTACAGTCATAGATTAAAGGAGTAAAGATGATAAAATAACCATTAAAAAGTAATAGAGTAAAAATAAATAAGCCACATAACGATGGACTATACACAGAGAGTTGGGGTGATGTATATTATTGTGTCTTCTTTGAATATTTTGACTGTGAAGGAGCCAAGTACAGACAGACATTTCATTGTATGGACTGCTAAGCCAAACCAGCATGTATACTATAAAGGTATCTTGACTTTAGAATTTGAATCTAAGGATATGATGCTTTGGAAAAGAGGCTCTTCTTTTGTTTCCACAGAAGATGAGAACCTGTGAATTGCCTCAAGACTATTATGGTTTGATGGACCAAGACCCAACAGAAAGGTTGCTGTGAACACCCCCCTCCCAAAAGAAAATACTTCAGCCAATAAACAGCAGGAAGCAGTTTGGAGAAAACTATGCCCATATTCCCAAATATTGTTTTAAATGTTTGTTTACATTTAAAGGGGAATATGCTATAGAGATGGATACTTTGCATTGGTATGGATCTTGCTTTATTGATGCAAAATTAAGGTCAATTTCATTATACTGTGTATATGTATTTCTGATCTTGATTAAGGTATTGTATGTGCTCATTTAAAAATGTAACGTATAATTAGGAAATACAGGTAAATGAATGGTCATCTATGATAGTCAAGCTTGTAGTCATAGTAGTTAGGTTTTCTAGATATGTAGAGATATATTTTATTTAGGTATTCTTCAAATGTTTCAGAGACCTTCAAAATATGGCATTTAAATGTTTTAAGAACTTAGGACTTTTTATGACAATGATACACAGCTTCTCCTAGCAATACCAATCTACTTCAAGAGGATGATGGGCACCGAAGAGGCTCCTTATGGAGTTTGTTAGCCATTTGGGCAAAAAACTGCTCTTGCCTGGACTGATTGATGAACTAGACATGCAAGACTCACAGAAAAATGACTGGAGAACTTTCCTAAAGGTGACATGATCCCTAGGGGTTACCTCTTCATGAAAGAGTCTGCTAGGCATTCTGCAGGACAAAGAAGAAAATGACTGACAAACTGCCAATATAGGTGGAATGGTGTTGAAATTTCCTACTTCATGGAAAATTCTGCTGGATAATATGGGCATGTAGGCTAAAGATGGATACTCCAACAATACAGAAGTACTTTGGGTGAGTGTCCACATAGTGAGATATCTCTTTAAATTCTAGAGTTTTGGATGTTGTTTACAATGCAATTCCTGTTTACTTAGGTAATATTATATCCTTCTGGAGTCTTTAATGGAATTGAAGAATAAATGGCTATAGTTAAGTTTTCTTTAGATATGATAAAAGATAAAGGAGATATAAATATTATAACTGTAATTCTTACTTGATACCTGTTTTGTTATATGTAATTTTAACCATGTTAAAGTTAAAACCTTCCTTTTTTATTTAAACAGAAAAGGGGAGGTAATGTGAGATTTCCCTCTGTATGCTGTGAATACAATTGGTTAATAAAGAAAATGACTTAGGCCTGCCCAGGGAACAGAGGTAGGTGGGGGAAACTAAGCTGAATGCTGAGGAAAGGAGGCAGAGTCAGAGAGAAGTCATGAAGCCTCCACCAGAGATAGATGTGCTGAAACTTTGCTGGTAGGCCACAATCTTTTGGTGATGCACAGGTTGATGGAGGTGATATAAATTAAGATGTCAGAGTTAGCCAATAAGAAGCTAGAGCTAATGGGCCAAGCAGTGATTTAAATAATACAGTTTCTGTGTGATTATTTCAGGTCTAAGCATCCAGGAACAAACAAGCAGACTCCTTAGTACAAATTAACAAAATGAAGCAAACTCACCTTAGCACAAAAAAACCCACACTCACCCAGAAGGACTAAGACAATGGGAAATAATAAAACTGAGAGATGAAATCAACAAAATAGAAACAACAAAAACAATACAAAGAATCAAGGAGACAAAGAGTCGGTTATTGGAGAAAATCAGCAGAATGGACAAACCTTTATCCAAACTAACCAAAAAATTATCCAAATTAACAAAATCAGAAATGAAAAGGGGAACATAACAACAGACACAGAGGAAATCCAGAGAATCATCAGATCATACTTTAAAAATTTGTTCTCCACAGAAGTTGAAAACTTATAGGAAATGGACAATTTTTGGGATAAGGATCACATCTTGAAATTAAACAAGACCAGGTAAGTATATTAAATAGACCTATCACCACTAAGGAAATAGAAACAATCATTCAAAGTCTCCCAACCAAAAGAGGCCCATGATCAGGTGTTTTCAGCACAGAGTTCTACCATATTTTCAAAGAAGAATTAATACCAATACTTCTCAAATTGTGCCAGACAATAGAAACAGAAGGAACATTGCCAAACTCCTTTTACAAGGCTACAGTTATGCTGATAACCAAACCACACAAAAACACAACTAAAAAAGAGAATTATAGACCAATCTCACTCACGAACATTGATGCAAAAATACTCAATAAAATACTGGCAAACTGTATCCAAGATCACATCAGAAAAATCATCCACCATAACCAAGTAGACTTTATCCCAGAGATGCAGGGATAGTTCAACATATGAAAATCCATCAATGTAATCCACTATACAAACAAACTGAAAGAAAAAAAGACATATGATTATGTCATTAGATACTGAAAAAGCCTTTGACAAAATTCAACACCCCTTCATGATAAAGGTCTTGGGGAGAGCAGGGATACAAGGAACATATCTGAACATAATAAAGGCAAGATACAGCAAACCAATAGCCATCAATAAACTAAATGGAGAGAAACTCAAGGTGATCCCACTAAAATTAGGAAAAAGACAAGGCTTCTCATTCTCTTCTTATCTATTCAATAGTACTTGAAGTTTTAGCTAGAACAAAAGGACAAAAAACAGGAGATCAAGGGGATACAAATTGGAAAAGAAGTCAAACTTTCACTATTTGCTGATGCTATGATAGTAAATATAAGTGACCCCAAAATTACACCAGGGAACTCCTACAACTTATAAACACCTTCAGCAATGTAGCAGGACATAAGATTAACAACAACAACAACAAAAACAGTAGCCCACCTATATACAGATGATTAAAGGGCTGAAAAGGAAATCAGAGAAACATCACCTTTTACAATAGCCACAAGTAACATAAAATATCTTTGGGTAAATCTAACCAAACACATGAAAGACCTGTATGACAAAACTTTAAGTCATTGAAGAAGACAACAAAAAATGGAAAGATCTCCCATGTTCTTGGATAGGTAAGATTAACACAGTAAAAATGGGAATCTTACCACAAGTTATTTACAGATTCAATACAATACCCATCAAAATCCCAGTAAAATTCTTCACAGACCTTGGAAGAGCAATACTAAAATTCATATGGAAAAACAAAAAACTCAGGATAGCCAAAACAATCCTGTACAATAAAGGAAATTCTGTAGGCACCACCATCTTTGACCTCAAACTCTATTATAGAGTTACAGCAATAGAAACAGCTTGTTATTGGCATAAAAGCAGACAGATGGGTTAATGTAATTGAATCAAAGGCCGAGATATCAACCACACATCTAATAACACCTGATTTTTGACAAAGATGCTAAAATTATACAATGGAAAGAAGAAAGCATCTTCAACAAATGAGACTGCCATATCTGGATATCAACATGTAGAAGAATGCAAATAGATCCCTATGTATTGCCATGCATAAAACTCAAGTCCAAATGTTTCAAAGACCTCAATGTAAAACCAACCACACTGAACCTTGTGAGAGAAATTTGAAATTAGCCTTGAATGCAAAGTAGACCATTTCCTAAATAAAACTCCAGTAGAACAGATACTGAGAATCACAATAAATGGGACCTCCTAAAGCTGAGAAGCTTATATAAAGCTTATAAATAAACAAAGGACATAGTCAACAAGACATAATGGCAGCCTACAGGATTGAAAAGGATCTTCACCAACCCCACAACTGACAGAGGAATGACCTCCAAAATATACAAAGAACTCAAGAAACTAGACATCAAATAAACCATTAAAAAGTGGAGTACAAACCTAAACAAAGAATTCTCAACAGAGCAATCTCAAACGACTGAAAGACACTTAAAGAAATGCTCAATATCCATAGCCATCAGAGAAATGCAAATTAAAACAACTCTGATGGCAATCTTATACCTGTCAGAATGGCCAAGATCAAAAACACCGATGACAACTTATGATGGAGAGGATATGGGTGGGGTAAGGGGAACAGTCCCTCATTGCTGATGGTAGTGCAAATCAGTATGGTGATATATCAGAAAATTAAGAAACAATCTACCTCAAGACCCATCAATACCACTTAGGCATATTCCCAAAGGAATCTCAATCATACCTCAAAGACATTTGGTCAACCATGTTCATAGCAGCATTATTTGTAATAACCAGAACCTGGAAACAACCTAGATACCCCTCAACTCAGGAATGGATAAGGAAAATGTGATATATTTATACAACGGAGTAATACTCAGCCATAAAAAATAATGACATCTTGAAATTTGAAGGCAAATAGATGGAATTAGAAAACACCATACTGAGTGAAGCAATCCAGACCCAGAAAGACAAATATAATATGTAAGCACTAATAAGTGGCTTTTAGAAATAAACCAAAAGTTCATAAACCCAGATAACCTAGTCAACAAAGAAGACCCTGAGAGAGAAATACATGGATCTGCCTAGAAAAGAGAAAAAGACACTATCTCCTGAGTAAATTGGGAACATGGGGTACAGGGGTGGAGAGTAGAAGGGGAGAGGGGAGGAAGAAATGGGTGTGAGGAAGAATGTATAGCTCAGTTAAAAGCAATAAAGTATAAAAAATGCTCCTTTCAAAGCCAAATCATTTGATTTATACTTTCCTTAATTTCATATTTTTAATATTCTTTAATATGTCTGGATCAAAGATAATTCATAAAAGACATGGTTGTGCTGAATGTGCTCTTGATTCTACCACCTCTTTTGAAGTTTTAAGATAGCAAATTGATATTCTGCTTTGAATTTATACTTGCGAGCTGTCAATAATTCCCAAATAAAGGCATTGTATAAGTTAAAAAAATCCTATTTCAATAAAATGTTCTAAAATCATTGTAAAATTTAATTATATATAAGATTACATATAAAATTTATAGAAGATTAGAGTTTACTGAAAATAAATATATTCAAATTTCTACTACACTTTCTTGAAATATTAATCATTCAAATTAGAAGCAATTATCACTTTATCTTACAAATTTATGTAACTTAATAGTTTATCTGCCTTTCCTTGTTTGTTGGTTTAGTTTTGTTCTTGATTTTTTTTTTTTTTGAGGCAGGGTCTTGCTTTAGCACAGACTAGCATTGAACTTGCTATCCTCCTGCACCCTTCTAGGGTAATAGGACTGTGCCACTATGTTCAGCTTTTATTGTCAATTCTTTATTCAATTGCTCAGAATTAGTAGCTTCTATAAGTAAGGAACCTAATGTCACAAGACTATCGTAAGCTGACATTAGAAGAATTATAGAAAAATCAATTCTTATAATTCATAACTATGATTATAATAATAGTTATTATTATATGCAATAGATAATGCATCTTGCAGTTTTGGATGGGCAATTATATGAAAGTCAATTTCTAGAGTTAACTTTTTTAAAATTTTTTTTAGGAAAGTTTCTGTAGAAGCAATAGAATGAGTATGTAGTGCAGACAGAAATAGTTAGCTTGGCTAGAAAGATCAGGGCTGGGTAGCCCAAAAGTGACCATATGCACCTATACACTGGAGTGCCAGTAACTGCTTAGTCTATGATGAGAGATATGTCAGTAGTGCGAAAACTCTGCTGGAGGATTGTGGCTAGGCTAGTGTTCATTCTATGTGCAAAGGCCAAAGAAGGAACTTGAGTCTGATGTCAGTGGAGGAAGGTGTGAAGAAGGCAGTAGCAATCATGACACATTCTCTCAGAAAGGAAACTAAGGCAAGCAAGGGACACTTTTTTTTTCTTTTTTGAATGACATGTCAGAATGTGTTGTCCATATTAACGGTGCATTTTCCAACATCAGCTAATTCTTTCCAGAAACACCCTTACAGGCTTTCCTAAAGGTATTTCATAGGCTCATTCTTAATCTTGTCAAGTTTGCAATTAAAATCAACTATTAGAGGAATCCAACAGTTGTAGAATGTTCAGCTCTAATTGAGTTGTTGGCTCATGTCCCCTTTCCATAGGAATCAAGGAACAGTGCAGAAATGGAGGCAGAAAGGTTTTTAGAATCAGAGGTTAATGAAGACTTCTATGAAGTAATCAATGTCTAACAGACACAAGACAATGTACTCATGAATTCACAGAAGCTTTAGTTATTTGTGCAAGAACTACATATGCTCAAGTCAATAAATCATTCAGCATAGATGGGGGAGAGTGTCATGAAGTCCTACCCCTCAATGAGGAGCTTTGATGGGTCAAGGCTGCCAGGGAAGGAAGGCAACCTTCTTCAGTGAATATGCTCGGTTAGGTTGTCCTGGCTCCAGTGGATAACCCTACATCAACAACTGGATAGCACAGGATACCACTCCATTAGCTATGGGAAGAGAATGTGATCTGCAGGAGCTGGAATAAGGATCAGAGGAATCAGAGGAGACAGGAACACAGGAACAAGGCTCAGAGAATCAACTGACTGGAACTCACTGAGGCTCACAGCGGTCAGGAAGCCTGTAAAGGCCTGATCTAGATCCTCTAGCTATATGTTTTGGTTGAGTAGGTCAGTGTTCTCGTGAGACTCTTAACAGTGGGGGCAAGGGCTGCCTCTGACTCTTTTGCGTGCTTTGGAAGACCATTTTCCTCCTGCTTATCCAGCCTTATATTATTTGTAACATGTTATGCCATGTTTGGCTGATGTCCCTGGGAGGACTGTTCTCTTCTGAGGGGAGACAAAGAGGGTAGATCTGGGAGAGAGGGGAGGTGTGGAGGAGAGACTCAGAGAGGAGATGGAGGGGACAGTGGTTGGAATGTAATACATGTGAGAAATATAAGAAAATAATTATAAAAATCTTAGGAAAATCATCTGATTTTTATTTGTATGTGCTTGTGTTTTGTGTTACCCAATGTCTGGCACAGACTAGGAATAGGATGATAGCTGAATGAGTATTAAAGCAGTCTTTAAATGTCACACTCGAAAGGTAGGGAATAGCTCAGAAGACTATTTAATAGTGTAGGAGAATCAAGGGGAATAGTTGTTTTGTACTGGAGGAAGAACCCTTGAAAACTACCTATATCTAGTACCTCGGGTCTTAGTAGTCCTTTCACCTCTGCTCTTTCACATACTGTAGTTCGTGTCTATTACTGAGTGGGCCCACTTCCTTATGACACACACTTGGCACTCTTTATATTAAAACAGCTAGAAGGATTTTCCATTTAAATTATTTTCCACACAAGCACAGTTACAGGGTACTTGAATTTCCGTAATGAAGCAGTCACTTTCAGGTAGGGCAGTTTGCCTTCACAATGCAAAGTAAACTGGCTTAGAAGAAAACTGCAGGGACAAAAGAAGAGTCAGGAAGTCTGGTGGTTTTCTTGGGGCTTTCCAGAAATGAATAGCTGGCATGATTTGAATCACAGCACAAGAACAACAAAGTAGATGCCATGAATATACTTACATATATACTGAGAAGTGCATTGTAAGACAAGATGACCATAACTTTGACCTTTGATCCTTCCAGAAGGACTGTGCTGTAGATACATAAAGTAGAACTGTGTGAAATAATACATGACCTCCTTAGTGACAGATTCTATATTTTATATTTTATTTTATTAGATTTATAAATAAACAAAAGCTTGTCACTCTGAAAATGATCTCTGATTGGAAAATGTAAATACTATTCATCAAAGACTTGGGTAATTAGGAAATAGTAAAGTGTTCCATGCTTTTATTTGTTTGTGTGTTTGGGTTTTTTTTTTCTTCATAATATCAGTTAACTAGAGGTGAATATAGCAGCAGACAGGTATTCTTGGTATATGTATGTAACTCAGCACTTGAGAAGCAGATGTTAGAGAAATGCAAGCCCAGAGCCACATAGTGAGTTTAAGAACAGTCTGCACTACATAGCCAGACTGTCTCAAACAACAAAACAACCCAAACAAATGAAAGCTTGGTAGCATTGTGATTCAGTGAAAACATTTCTTACCACTGACTGCTCCCATGTGCTTGATTCATTTATTTGCTAATTCTAACATGCACTGTATGATAGATGTTGAGTAACCAAATGTGAGGGAGGAATAACATTTAATCTAAGGTTGACTAGCTTTGTGAGACCTACAAGTGAACAGAAAGTTGTATTTGACTCATGCAGTTTTAGTGTGCTGATATTAAGGTTAGCACAGAAATAGAGCAAAGGAAGCTGAAGGTCATGGCTTGTGAATAAAGGGATATATTAGTAAATTTTAAAATCTTTACTCATTGTAATATCAGACTAATCATCATGGCTTTATAAATAAATAAGGCACAGCTTGTTCTTTTTCCATTTTATGGAAAATTACATGAGTAATTTGCATGATTTATTTATTTAGGTCTAGTAGAATTCACTAGTGGATCCATTTCTGTCTTCTGAATGAAAATTAATATTTTTCTATGTGTGTGTGTTTATATGTTCAGACATGCCATAAAATACATCTCAATGATACAAGTTCAAGCCAAACCAAATCCAAGCACAGAGGAAAGGAAGCAGGCACAAAGTCCCACCCATATCCTAGAAGGTATTTGCAACTGTTATTTATTAGGAAATGAAAAAAATAAATCAGTTTTCCTCAATGAAGTGAAACTTGATCTATCAACCACACTTCAAGATGGGTCCCCATGTTCAGAAGTACTTGGGAAATACACACTGGGCTCCATTCTTTTGTTAAATGAGAGAAAAAAAAAACCATGAAATTGGGTAGGTAGTGAGGTGAGGAAAATAGGGGATGAGTTAGGGAAGAAGAAAGAATATTATCAAAATCTTGTTTGATAGTTAAAAACAAAACCTGACTAAATAGCAGTAGGCTTACCTGTATGGCCTGTTAACTGCTCAACTATAGGCCGTTGGTCAGATTTTGAGTATCAGGCATATGTTCCCTCCTGTGCAGCCAGCCTCAAGCCTAATCAGAATGCATTTGCTACCTCCATAGCACCTGTTCCACTACAGAATAATGGGCATGTGTTGCTATGATGGTCAGTACTGCAGTTCACAGGGTTCACAGCAGGCTAAGACTATTAATGACCACCATAGCCTATATAGACCCTTCTAGTATTAAGCTCTGGTGAGCAACCAAGAGCAATCAACAGCAATAGCCTGTATTGTTTCAGGGGTCTCAGGACACTCTAATCAACAGTTTAAGGGGAAGTATCCTAAACCCATAACTTGACACTTTATTTGGCAATTTATGACTTCTGGGTGAGCATAATCCTCAGTGTAAATCCAATTAAAGTCCTTTAGATTAATGTAGCGCGAGCGCGTGCATGCGCGTGTCTGTGTATGTGTGCGTATGAAGTTTCTAGTATAGCAAGTTTCCATATGACTTTTTCAAACATCGTTATAGTTAGTTATTCCTCCTTCAACACTTTCCTTTCCCCCACCTTTTCATCCCTCTCCTGACTAGAACCCCTCATTATTCCCTTTTCCCTTTCATTTATCTTCATTGTACTGTCTTCCTCCACTCTTAGGATATTTCTTTCCCATAAGCTTACAGACTCTGGACTGACAGCTGGGGAACCTGCATGGGATTGAACTAGACTCTGAATGTTGGTGACAGTTATATGGTTTGATCTGTTGGGGAGGCCCCTGGCAATGGGACCAGGACCTATCTGAGGCCCGTGAATTGGGTTTTTGGAGCCCATTCTGTATGGTGGGATACCTTGCTCAGCCTTGATACAGGGAGAAGGGACATGGTACTACCTCAGCTTAATATGCCACACTTCATTGATTCCCCAAAGGAGGCCTTCCCTCCCACCCTGAGGAGTGGATGAGGGGTGGGATGGGAGGAGACAGGGGAGCAGGAGAAGGGAAGGGAGGAGGACTGGGATTGGTATGGAAAATGAAAAAATTTAAATAAAAAAAATTTCTTTTCCATGCCCAACAATGGTTGCTTTTCTAGTTTCCTGGATTCTGTAGGTACTCCAAATTAAATATACAAATCTCAAGATCTGACACAAAGATCCATATGACTGAGAACATGTGAGGTTTCTTTTGAGGTTTCTATGTTTAAAGGAATGTATTCACTTTACCTGTATTCTCAAATTTATTTGAGAATGTATGTATTGGCATACATTTACTTGATATTCTCTTGGTAATTTTTTAGTTCCTGTGGAATTTAAAGTAATTCTTTTTTATTCCTAATATTGTTTATTTGTGTGTTATATTTTCTTTGTCAGTCTAGCTAGAAGATAATCGATTTTATTGCAATTTTTTAAGTTTGAGCTGTGTCAATATATGTAGAAATCCTTAAATTAATGTTATTTTATGAATTTATTTTAACTGATACATAAAAGAGACAAATTTACATATTGACTGGAAGCCATGTAGTGCTTAAACAAGTTGAATATATCTGTCAGTTCAAACATTTATCATTTCTTTTGTGTGAAGTAATGAAAAATCCTTTATCCTAGTAGACTTTTAAGTGCACAATAATATTTGTCACCTATAGCTTTATAACTGTAACAAAACACCTAAACCTTTTGCTTCTATAAAACTAGTCTTACTCATTGATCAACCTTTCCTCACTTCTTTCTCCCCAGCAGACTTTTTTATGAAGCAGGAAATTTTAAAGACAGTTTAGTCACTTTTTTTGTATCCTCTAGAATGTCTCACAGACTTTTTTATGAATCAGGAACCCCGAAGGATCATCTCACCTTTAGGTAAGTTTAGCAGTCCTCTCTCTGTGGATACTGCATGTCCAGTGAAGCAGTCAGGCAAGAGCAGTTTCTTGACCAAATGGCTAGCCAACTCCATAAGGAGCCTCTTTGATGTCCATCTTTTTTTTGAAGTAGATTGGTGTTGCCAGGAGTCTCATGGTCATGAAAAGCCCTAAGTTATTAAAACATTTAAAATGTCATATTTTGTAGTCTTTGAAAGATATGAAGAATGCCTATCTAACTGAAATATATTTCTATATATCTAGAAAATCTAACTAACATGACTACTAGCTTGACTATTATCGATGATTATCCATTAACAACCTATATTTCTAATTATACATTTTTAAATGAACTACACACTACCTTAATCAAGATCAGAAATACATATACATATAACAAAATTGACCTTAAATTTATATCAATGAAGTAAAATTTATACCAATGTAAATTATTTATATCTATATCATATCCCCGTTTAAATGTAAAAGAACATTTATAAACAATCTTGGGAATATGGGCATAGTTTTTTTAAACTTCTTCCTGTTGTATGGGGCCACTGTTAATCAGGGCTTTTATGGTGTATCCTGTGTGTCAGGTTTATCTCAGTTGGCAGTTGAGTAAAGTAATTTTTTGAAGGTGTTCCTGGAGAACGTGATCCACAACGTGGTTACCTACAAGAGGGCCTGCTTTTGGTCCCAGCTAGCTTACACCCGAATTAACCACACAGAAATTGTATTAATTAAATTACTGTCTGGCCCATTATATCTAGCCTCTTCTTGACCAACTCTCACATCCTGATCTAACCCATTTCTACCAATCTGTGTTCACTACGAGGTCGTGGCTTACCGGGAAAGATCCTAACCAGCGTCGGCCTCAGACAGGAGTTTCGTGGCGGCTCTCTGTCTCTGTCTTCTTCTTCCCAAAATTTAGTTCTCTTTTCCCCACCTATCTAAGTTTTGCCCTATCAAAAGGCCAAGACAGTTTCTTTATTCAACCAATGAAAACAACACAAATATAGAAGGACCTCCTACACCATTGCTGTTGAAGTATTTTCTTCTTTTTTGTGTTTAAGAACTTATTATTATTATTATTTTACCCATGTGCTTACTTAAAATTGTTTGTTTGGGTTTGCGGATTTAGCTCAGTGCGGGATCGTTTTCCTAGCAAGCACAATACCCTTGGTTCTATCTCTAGTACCGAAAACATAATTATGTAAGTAAATAATAATTATGTTTGTTTAGTTTCAAAATATTTTGAATTGACATTATTCTATATTTACACAGAAAATATTTTATGTCACTTCAAAATCTTTCAATTTATTTAAACTATTTATACGCCAAAATATGAATATCTTTATGAACTCTCTCTATATAATTTAAAAGAAGCATTATTTGACTAGCATTAGGTGAGGTGTTTTAAATTTTGCTAAATTGACTAATAGTGTTGTTAAGTAATTTTGTAGCTCTTTAATTTTTATTTTATTTTTTATTTATTTATTTTTTTAGACAGAATTTCCCTGTCTGTAGCCTTGAATGTCCTGAAACTTCCTCTATAGATCAAGTTATCCTTGACCTCACAGAGGTCCACCAGCCTCTGCCTTCTGAGTGCTTGAATTAAAGGCGTGTGCCTGCGCCACCACTGTCTTGCTAGCCCTGTAATTTTTTTTCACAAATTCTATAGGAATATATTATTATTCACTGCTGTAAGGATCCTTAATGAGAAAAAAATCAATTTATTTTCTATTACTCTTTGGTTACAAAAATTCTGTTAGCTAATATTTATGGTTTTACCTCTCTAATAAGGGTGTGCACATTTACAATCTTTATATCATCTTAATGAGTTGTACCAATGTATCTATGAAAATTTCTCCTTATCCCTTGTTAAATATATTTTCCAATCTGGCTTGTCTAATGTTAATGTGTACATACAGGAGATTTCCTTTGAGTAGAGCTTACGTTGAGGCTTTTTCTATCATTTTTCTTATTTTTAAAAATTTTGATATTATAATATGATTACAATATTTCTCCCTTTCCTTTCTTCCCTGAAAACCCTTCTATGTACCCATCATATCTTTTTTCATTCATTGTTATTGCCTGCATTTATGTATATATACACATATATATGTCTGTGTCTATAAATATATACACATATACATATATATGCAATTCCTAAATATAACCTGCTCAGTCCATATAATGTTACCTGTATGTACATTTCCAGTACTGAGCACTTTGTGTACTCTTTCCTGGAGAGGGTTACCTCCCTGTTTCCAATTTTTCTCAGTTACCTTTAGTTTGTACATTTATGGAACTGAATTGTGAGTTGATTTCTGGTTACTCTTGATAGTCCATGTTTCGTTGGCAAAAGGTATATATTCTTTGTTCTTTTTTATATTGATCCCATGGACTTATCTTATTTGTTTGTTTATTTATTGGCAAAGCATCACTGTCCTAGAGATATATTAGTGGCAATTTTGTTCATTTGTTCATTCATTGAATATGGATATAATAGATATTTTTGGAGATGAAAAACTATGCTGGAAATTTTTCTAGTGCTAAGGTTTCTTTCTACAAGTCATTTCCCAGATGAGCCAAGGAGAAGCAAACTTACTTGTAAAGTACAGTACAGGGGAACAGAGAGCTCTGATAAGGAATGCCTGGAATAGACTTTCGTTAATAGAAATGAGAACTTGTTTAAAATGGGGTGTGAACTCATAGCCAGTTTCAAAGTTCATTGTTTTCCACCACTGCATTAAAGCAAGGCAGAAGCCTAGAGTTTTCCAACATATAGGTAAAAGAACTATGTCTGTTAAATATCTGTGTGGGCTTGTTTCTTAGCCCAGGGATATCTATTTACCTCTGCCAGCATCCTTGTTGAGAGCTGCCTCATCTCTGAGAGTGTCAGTGCAGGGCTTACTTCAGTGATTAAATAAATAGTTTGAAGACATATTTTGAAGTGTAGGAAAGAGTAATATATCCTATTTAGAAGTCCAGTAAAGAATCTTACTTATTTCTGAGACAGGGTCTCGTGAGTTCATGTAGTTCAGGAAGGCCTCAATCTCACAGCATAGCTAAGAATGGCCATGACCAGGATCTTGATCATCCTCTCTACCTCCCAAGTGGCGGAATGTACCACCATGATTGACACCATCTTATTTTATTATTGATATGGCATTACATAACTTACAAAGTACACATACAATCATTCTCTCATTTAACAATATACTTTGTTAGTCTTATGTCATTTTGAAATAAAAACTTGGTTTAGAACAGTTATAATATTTTATAATGGTTATACAGATAAATAATGAGAAAAAGAGACATATAGAAGGTATGGGAGAGACCAAGGCATGGGGTGTGGGGAGATACTCAACAATGACTTCAATCCATTCTTCAACATTTAATGCTCAGTTAATGGTGGACAAAGACTGCTTCTGTTTAATGCTGTGCCTCTAAGCTCTTTTAAGTCTTGTGGTGTTAGTTTACCCATCAGGGTAGCTGTAATTTACAAACAGAGGCAGCCTGTGATGAAGCTTGTTCCACTGACCCCTATTTTCCCCTTATTTTTTTTTTATTTCAGCCACAGTGATCTCAGAGACCCCACTTTTAGATAGTATGACTGATAAAGGACTGCCCTTACCATCCCCTTGTGCTTGAAATGTAACACTTCATTGTTGTCCTAAAATTTCTGATAATTTTATCTCTGGATCTTGTTGTTAGAGCAAATTCTGGTGAGCAATAGAGTTAAGAATCCAAGCTTTTCCTCACTGCTCACAGGATTGTCTCTTACTCCTGTCCAGCATGAATACTAGCCCACCTGATTCATTTAACTTGGTATTCTGCATTCCTGGCACCATGTTACTTACTGCTCTATGTGGAGTTATGATAATAGAGGACAGGATTATGAGAAGATTCCCCAGATATCTAAAAGAGGGAGGCAGGGTCATGAGTGTCCTTGTCTTGGTTTCACAGTCAGTTTGAGTTTGAGAGCCTCCCAAATGCCCACAGTCAAGACTCAGAAGATATTTGTGTTCATGTTCCACTCTTGAGAATTACCAGCACAGAACAAAGCAGGAATGTGGGCCTGAGGCAGGGGATAACAGCTGACCTGGACTTCGCTAATATGGCCCTGCCCAGCGTATTGTCAGTACTTCAATCAGCTGATAGCCAGAGCAGGTAAGAATGCTGTCAGTACCACATGGCACTTTCTGGAGCACTGAACACTTGAAAGACTTTGACTCAACCCAGCATTATTGCCATAGCTGAAGGGCGTTTAAAGTACACAAGCTAAATATTTTGTATTCCTGGTTTACCACCGCACTATATAGTATACAGAAGGATGGTAAGACCCATGCAGCAATCTGCAGTTAATTTTTAATATACAAAATACCCTGACCAAATATAAAAGACCTCAAAAGGAAGGAGAAAGTTTTGTATTTTATAGTACTTTCAGCTGTATTTTCCTTTCCATTTTGATCAAAGGGTTTTGCATTTTTACTTTGTATTGGTTTCTGCAAGTTCTGTGGCCACTCTTAAGAATGAACTAGCATTGAACAAGGCTATAAAATAGGAACGAATGACCCACGCTACGAAGTCTTTCTATGCAAATCTCCACTGGTAAATTTCTGGTGCCTTAAGCAATTGTTTAGATGTCCAGATCTCTAAAAGAAAAAAAAAATCGCAATCTACAGCCAGGCTTACCAAGGTACCTCTAAAGCCATTCTGACTTTGGATTAGACCCAGGTTTACACAAAAGGCGTACATCTCTTCCTTAACTGTAATACCAAATAAATAAAGCATGCATGGCCTAAAACTGAATTGCTGAATGGGTTTTATCAGATCCCCACAGCAGTGGGAAGCCACAAAGAACGACAAAACAGATTTTTTTCTTTTGAAATTCCATCTCTTTAGCTCCTCTGTGCTTCCTTTTCAAAGGGCAGACTTTAATTCTGCCAAAATCTTTGCAACAGCGCCAGCAAAATTTATCTCAAGCTTGGCAGCAAATATACATTATCCACAGGTTTCTGGCTAAACTATTAAAATTAATCAGGTGGCAAACTTTCATTTCTGCAGCTCTAATAAACAAGAGAACCAGATTCCCTGGCAGTGGGGTGGGAGGGGTGTGGAAATGTCAGTAAATATGGTGGTTTGATGAGGAGGAAATTCCATAAAATCTTGGGGATTATACTCAAGATTTAGGCAAATGGACCTAAGTAGCATTTACAGTATATACGAAACCATTCGTTTTTATTGAAGCATTACTCAATGAGGGAGAAAGCAAATCTATTCCAAATATAGCATTTTGAAAAAATGTTCAGGTTTCATTATGAGATCATGATGGGAAGAAATATAGGTGAAAATTTTCTTGTGCACACCAAAATAACCAAAATTCCAGTAATTAGTCTTGATTTTGGAGTTTTAGAATCATGGGCAAAATTGATATGCATACCAAATATTTTCCATGACCTCCATGTTTCCTCATCAGCACACTGATAGGAATATACAAATATCTCACTTTGATCTGACATGGCTAGCTTCCCTTCCAGACTGAAGAATGGACGCACATTGTCAACTCTTAGGCTCCCCTTCACCTGTAGCAGTGAAAATCAGCATTTACACAGCATATCTTTACTTAGCTTAGATATATAAGGGGTCACGTGGAGAGTGTTGTCTGCCAAATTGTGTTGAGCATGCAGCATGTGAAAGGAATAAACTTTTGCTCTGTTAAGGTATGGGTGATTATAAGTCCTTGCATCTTGCCTCAACTGATTAATAAAATTAGTATCACTGGTGTGATGTGATCAAAAAACACTAAAAATGCTAGAAAACAAGTTCTGGAGTAATACAAATGCTTTATCTTTGCAACTATTCCCTGTAGTAAAGAAAAGTCACATATTTGTTGGGTTTTAGTCCTGGAGTATCAGGACAGAGGACATGATGGTGATGTGCATTTGTAGTTGTTTTCTACATTTTTACTGAGACTACAAAGAAATCTATGAAACAATGGCCTAATTGCATGTAACAATGTAAGAGAACAGAAAAAAAAAATTCAGAAATCTATAATCAGGCACAATTGAAAAATATTATTCTGAATGATAATAACAAGAGTATGAAATATTAGAGTAAAGATTTGGGCTTTGAATGCTAAAATTCTTTCATAAATCAATATAGAACATGACAAATATAAGATTAAAAATGTGTTTCCCAAAAAGCATTTCCATTAGTAAACACCTCAGGGTGAAGGCCATATTAAGAAGAATTTACCTTCTGTTTTAGAAAAATTCAGTGTTTCCACCATTGATAAAACAGAGATTTGGTGTCAAGATACCAAAGATACACAAAAGAAATGTGAGGATAAATATTTTAAAGGAACTTCATGTGATGAGAGAGATGATTATAGCAATTTCTTGTACAAAGCAGTATCTAGAAGCACACAGACATCACATTTCCTAAATTTTGAGAGAGTAACAAAAATACTAAGAGCTTGGACTGGCTCACTGCGACCACCACCTTCTCTAGGTTGAAAGTGGATAACTCCAGAAATTTCTTTTGTAACACCATGGAGAACAAGGAAGTGTGCAGACCAGTGAATTTGGGATCACAGGAGCAGTGGACAGGGGTACATGAGCAATGGATGGGAGTGCTCCTCCAAGAAGGTAGACTGTGAATCAAATAAGCACCTCTACATCTGCTCTTTACACTGTCTGCCAAGTAGTGGTCACTGATAAATGGGAGCCACGACTATTGAGTGACTCTAAATTCTATTATTTCTTCAATTGCCTTTCACACTATATTAAGTAATAAGCAGGAAGAGTGAAAATAGTTTCCTAGGTAGAAGGGTATTGTGATCCATTTTTAAATTAAAGGCTATTGGGTTGTATCAAGACATACTAATTTTTTCTTTCTTTACTTATTTCTTCCTTCCTTCATTCCTTTCTTCCTTCTTTTCTTTTACATATCAACCACAGTTTTCCCTCCCTCCTCTCATTCCCTCCCCCCATTTCCCTTCTACCCACACCTTCTCTATCTCCATTCAGAAGGGGTAAGGCCTCTTATTAGAGTCATGACATATCAAGTTAAGGCAGGACCAAGCTCCTCCCCTTCCATCAAGGCTGGGATAGGGATTCCACCATAGGTAATGGGTTCCAAAGAGCTAGCTTGATTCTAAATTTTAAGGTGAAATGGTGGTAAGGAAAGAGCTTTGGGTCCTTTCTGTTAAAAGGAGAGAGAGTTTATTCTTGGTTTGTATAGGAAGTAGAGAGATTTTTGGATGATCATAAGAACCAATTGTAGTTGAAAAGATTATAGACATATTTTTAGTGTTTCTTCCATAATAAGAAGAGGCCTTGTGAGGAGGGATATACTGGCAGATGCAGAATCCAGTTAAGACTTTCATCTTCTGCCATGTGGCCAGTGTCATTTCCAAGGGTAAAATTTTCAATTTCTGCCCTTGATGCACTATATGTAACAGTTTTCTATACCCACTCTCATTTAACATTTTGTGTAAACATGAAAAAGAGGAAAACCTTAGTTAAGTTCAATACTGAGATTTAGTGAATTTGATACTGACACATAGCCTGGCTTAAT